>BQNB010007471.1:0-19727 GCA_026074375.1 Tanacetum coccineum
TAATCTAATCATTACATAAACTACGAGCTAAGACTGTTACAACTTGGAAGTGACCGACACTTTTTGTGTTTCCAACAGTGTATAACAACGTAACCCACTCTTATGATGACTTGTATTCATACTATTTATTATAAACCTATGAATTTCACTCAACCATTGTGTTGACCTTTTTAGCATGTTTATCTCAGGTAACTGAACATCTTATGGCACGGAGTGGCACGGACTTGAAGATGACTAAACTGTTATCATTCAAACTTTATGTTTTCATGTAGATTTTGGGACCTCTATTTTGTAATAACTCTGATGAAATAATAAATGATAACTTATCTTTTAAATATGTCTATTTTGAGTTGTTTTTATGATTATGACTGTTGTACTATGAAATAATACCCCAGATTAGCTTCTGCTGCTATATGTCAAAAATGGGGGTGTTATAAAAAAATCTAGAAATCTTTTGTTTTAATATCGTTATAGCTTCAAGGTTTTGTAACCTTAATACTAGGAGAGTATTCATATTATTTGTAACAATAATATTGGAGCTTTTATTGTTGAATTATATTGTCTTGTGTTACTATTTAATTAAGAATTCTTCTAATATTAAAGATTAGATTCCGCATAATCTTTAATACACTTAACAAAGTTTCTACTATAGTTATGTTAGATTTATCTAATATAACTAAACCTTAAACAAGCTTAAGCAATTCGATCTATTGAAGTGAGATCTAACAAGAGGTATCCTACATCCTGGGACAACAAACAGTACTATTTGCATAATTAAAAATCTTGTTTTTCATTTAAAAACAAAGCATATAGAGATTAGACATCATTTTATTAGGGATTGCAATGAAAAGAAGTTGATTCAAATGGTCAAAATCCATACTGACAAGAATGTTGCAGATTTACTTACAAAAGCTTTTGATGTAAGTAGGTTTCAATATTTGATTGCTAGTATTGGAATGCTAAATCCTTAAAATCTTTTATCTCTTTATGTTTTTGTAGAGTTTTGTATGAATTAGTACTGTTATTCATGTCATTAAAAGTTTCTGCTGCTAAGTATAATTAGTGTTGCTGGTTATACTTAATACTGTTGAGTTAATACTGTTAGTTATACTTAATACTGTTAGGTATAATTAATACTGTGATAATTATGAAAATGGCTATAGCTTGTGTTTTCTTGGTTTTTGGACTAACATTTTGCAGAAAAAGCAAAGAAAAGTGTTAGATTGTGTGTTAAAATTGACAAAGTGTTCTAGTGAGAAAAAGAATTAAGAGAAGAAGTGAGCATAAAAACAGAAAGAGAGCTGTGTGATATAAAATTGACAGAGTGTTCTAGTGAGAAAAAGAATTGAGAGAAAAAGTGAGCATAAAAACAAAAAGAGAGATGTGTGGAATAAGAGTTGTGTGATATAAAAACAGACAGAGTGTACAAGTAAGAAAAAGAATTGAGAGAAAAAGTGAGTTAAAAATAGAAAGAGAGGACATTTATTTTTAATGGATATGATGTTTGGAATGGAATCAGAGTTAATGCTGGTGACTCAAAGTTAATGCCGCTAGGCATAACTTACTGCTGCTAGTTGTAAGTTAATGCTGCTAGGCATAACTTACTGCTTAGTTACTATTGCTGGGTTACTTACTACTGCTGGTGGAAGTCAATGCTGTTAGGCATAAACTTACTACTGCTGGTGATGGTTAATGCTGTTGAGGGTATTTTCATAAATACTTCGATTAAGGGTTTCAATCACTCATTTGATCGATTTCATACTTTTGTTTACTCTCTATTCACAAACCCTAACTCAATTTCATCATTCATCATCAAAACCCAACACAATGACGACCCTAAAGTTTGATGATACTCATAACATGGTCGTGTTTTTGTCTAAACCCGCTGAAAGTGAAGCGTTTGAGAAGATTGTGGATTTTATTAATGCACACACTATAAAGTATGTACTAACGATCAATCCTACAATATATACTTCGTGCATTGAACAATTTTGGGCTATTGTCAAGGCGAAAACTATCAATGGGGAAGTACAGTTACAAGCCCTAGTGGATGGAAAGAAGATCATCATTACTGAGTCGATTGTAAGAAGAGATCTTCAACTAGAAGATGCTGAAGGTGTTGATTGTCTACCCAATGCTACCATCTTTGAACAACTTACATTAATGAGGTATGAGAAAATTTCACAGAAGCTTACTTTCTGTAATGCATTATTTTCCCCATAATGGAAATTCCTTATTCATATTATTCTACAATGCATAAGTTCTAAGACTACTGCATGGAATAAGTTTAGTAGCAATATGACTTCTGCAATTATCTGTTTAGCTACAAACCAGAAGTTCAACTTTTCAAATTACATTTTTGAAAGTATGGTGAAGAACTTGGATAATGTGGGCAAATTTGTAATGTATCCCTGCTTTGTACAAGTGTTTATGAATTAACAACTTGATGGCCTGCCTAGTTACAAGAGGATTTATGTTACACCCTCTCACACTAAGAAGATATTTGGGAATATGAAAAGGGTAGGGAAAGGATTATCTGGTAGAGTCACACCCTTATTTCTAACTATAGTGGTACACAATCAAGAAGAAATGGGTGAAGGTTCAGCAATGCCAACTGATCCCCATCACACACCCACCATTATTCAACCATCAACATCTCAACCCCAAAAGACTCAAAAACCTAAGAGGTCAAAGAGAAAGGACACTGAGGTACCTCAGCCTAGTGGTCCTACAACCAATGTAGCAGATGAGGCTGTCAATGAGGAGATGGATGACAGTTTGGTGAGGGCTGCCACTACTGCTTCTAGCTTAGAAGCAGAGCAGGACAGTGGTAACATCAATAAGACCCAATCCAAGGCAACACCTAATGAACCAAGTTCCCCAGGAACTAGTTCAGGTGGTGGTCCTAGGCGCCAAGAAACCATAGGGGATACAATTGCTCAGACTAGGTCTGAGAATGTATCTAAACTTTCCAATGATCCACTGCTCGCAAGAGGTAACACACTTCAAAGTGGTGAGGATAGTCTGAAACTTAAGGAATTGATGGCATTATGTACAACTTTACAATCAAGAGTTCTTAATTTAGAGACTACAAAGACCACTCAAGCTACTGAGATTGCAAGTTTAAAAAGGAGAGTCAAGAAGCTAAAGAGGAGGAATAAGTCAAGAACTCATGGACTTAAAAGATTATACAGAGTTGGTTCATCAAGAAGGGTAGAATCCTCTAAAGATAAAGGTTTGGGTGAAGAGGATGCATCCAAACAGGGGAGGAGGATTAATAATATTGATAATAATGAAGACATTACCTTGGTTAATGATCAAATTGATGCTGATGCAAAGATGTTTGATGTGGATACTTTGACTGGTGATGAGGTGTTAGCAGAACAAGTAGTTGCTGCTAAAGATGTGAATTTAAGTGTTGATGAAGTTACTTTGGCTCAAGCACTTGCAGCTTTGAAAAGTGCAAAAGTTCAAGAAAAAAGGGATGTTATAAAAGAGCCAAGTGTACCAGTTAGTATTGTCACTGCTTCAACAAAGGATAGTGCTGCTACAACAACAACTGCTACAATTCCAACTCCAAGGAAAGGAATTGTTTTTCAAGAGCCAGGTACAACAACAACAACAATTTCTTCACAACAACCATCACAGGCAAATGTTCAGGACAAAGGCAAAGGGAAAATGGTAGAACCTGAGAAGCCTATGAAGAAGAAAGAACTAATCAGGCTTGATGAAGAAATTGCTTCAAAGTTACAAGCTGAATTTGATGAGGAAGTAAGACTTGCAAGAGAGAAAGCTGAAAAAGAACAAGAAGCCAATGTTGCCTTGACTGAAGAATGGGATGATATTCAGGCTAAGATTGAGGCTGATCATGAATTGGCTCAAAGACTGCAAGCACAAGAGCAAGAAGAGTTGTCTGATGCAGAAAAGGCTACATTATTTGTACAACTCTTGGAGAAAAGAAGAAAGCACTTTGCAGCAAAAAGAGCAGAAGAGAAGAGGAACAAACCACCAACCCAAGCTCAACAAAGAAAAATCATGTGTACTTACCTGAAGAATATGGAAGGAAAGAAGCCCAAAGACTTGAAGAACAAATCTTTTGATTCTATTCAGAAGATGTTTGACAGAGCTTTCAAAAGGGTGAATACATTTGTTGATTTCAGAACAGACTTAGTGGAAGGAAATAGTTTATATAAACTGTGATGAACAGTAAAAGTTACTGTTCATCAGAGGTTTAAACTTTATAAACATGATGATTTAATAAATTATTTTAATACGAAGACGTGGACATAAAAAACGTATGAAACGGAGTCGAAACGATAAAGATATGAAGTTGTAAAACTCGCGCGCATTACTTCTATTTTTATACAACCTTTTATAAACAATTAGTTTAATACTAAATTCATTATTAAAATCATTACAATTTTACAAACGACGCGTTAGCAAAATAAAATAATATTTTCTTTTTACGGAGTACACGATTATATAACTTTAATTTAACAAAGTACGAGTTGATTGTTGCTTCAACTTTTAAAGAATTAATAAAAACTATTAGGTGGTGGTGTAACTATACGACATGTGATGTTTTAATTATATGAAATACATTACACTCATACGGCCTATAATTAATTAGGTTGCATTCAAATTGCCGAGGCGATTCACTCACTTGATTTAGATAATGAATCATTCACTTTACGGTGAGTTCATTGCCCGCTTTTATACATTTAAATTGTTTTACATCATTGGGTGAGAAAACATGCCATTGTTTTACATTTGGACGCAAAGTACTCTTTTTAACGATATTATATTTGGCCTGAGTAGCTTAAACCCATTATTGCCACTATTATTTTTTTTGGGGGAATGTCAATGCTCGTTAGCGAGCGCGAATATTGAATAGATCTATTTGGAATTGACTCCCGTTTGGATGTGAGTTAGGATCATCAGTTTCGAATGTACTGAAACAACGAATGTATACATGTCGGAACAATTTGGATGTTCGGTGCTTGAAACCTCTACATGGGCACATCTAGTGCATTAACATTTGCATACTATATGTCGGCTTCGGTATTTCATGAGCTTAGTGCACCTTCCGTAATTACTTTTAAGATATTGTATGTGTTAGATGTCTTACACTTTGAAATCTTGCGGTCCTACTTTATACATTTACTAAACCTGTGAATTCACCAACTTATGTTTAGACAACGATTTAACGCATGTTTTTAGGTCAAATATGGTACGAGAAACAAGGATACATTGGTGGTCACCATTTTGAGTCATTACTATAAAGGATTTGGATGCATTACATTTTTGGGAATATTTGTTGTTCTTAAAATATTTACTTTTCTTGGATGAAACTATTTAAGCTTCGGATTTTGTAACAAACAAGTTTATTAAATCCAATGTATCATTTTAAACGACTCATATAGAGGTCGTTCTCATATCTTGTGCTATTGATCTATGATGTAACACTCTCATACCCATATTTCCGCCGTAGCGACCCATTTTGGGGGTGTACTGATTGGCATAAGAAGCCTAGGTTATAGAGAACCAGGTCAAATGTTTTTACTTGGACTATAACCATTTTCAAACACTGCATCATACAAAAGTTTCACGGGACACATACACTATTGAGTTGCATTAGTTGGTTATGCTATATGCTTTCATGATATGTATGCATGTTTATATTATACTACATATATACTATTATGGTCTTATATAATATACTTATATAAGTTTATTTATCTTCCTGCGTATGTCTTCTGCATCATCGTGTCACCTATACCTATGTGCTACCTGACTCCGAACCAGGAGAGTCTTTTTGGGGAGCCGACAAGGAGATATCTGATGGAGGAAATTGTTACATGAGTTCATGTATAGGATATGATGGACTTCCCATGCAGCCAGTAGCCCCACCATCTCCTGACTATGTGCCTGGACCTGAGCATCCAGCATCTCCCGACTATGTGCCCGGTCCTGAGCACCCACCATCACCCATTGAGATACCATTTGTACCCGAGCCTGAGTACCCTGAGTACTTAGTACCTTCGGAGGATGAGGAACCTATGGAGGACCAGCCTCTACTCGCTGATGCTTCACCCGTAGCCCTTTACCAGCTATGTTACCTGATTTGATTAGAGGGAGGATCCGGAGGAGGACTCCGAGGAGGAGCATGCTGATTACCCTGCCGACGGAGGGGATGGAGATGATGAGCCCTCCGGTGATGACACTGATGATGATGATGCTGATGATGATGATGAGGAGCCTTTCGAGGACGAGGAGGATGACGAGGAGGAGGAGGAGCACCTAGCTCCGGCCGACTCTTCTGCTATACCTGTTGTTGACCCTGTTCCCTCAGCTGGGGATACAGAGGCATTTGAGACTGATGAGTCTGCACCCACACCTAGACAACTAGATCTGGATCCCATTGACCAGACACGTCTTGTAGGGCGGGGGACAGAAATAAGACTGTCAGACCTGAGCCACCGATGTCAGCATCCATGGAGGTACGCATTGCTGAGCATGCTGCAGCACCTACACCTCCACTACCAGTTGCATCTTCACCATTACCCCCCGCTTACATTACCACTCACTACTAGCCCTACTGATGCAGGGGAACCATTAGGCTATAGGGCAGCTGGGATTCAGATGAGAGTGCTGTAAGCTGCATCGCCACATTCATACTTCCACCTACTTCCCCCAGGACTGATGTTCCCGAGGCTGAGATGCCGCCTCGGAAGAGAGCTTGTCTTACTACTCCCGCTCCCGGATATGAGATCGGGGAGAGTTCAGCGGCTGGTGCCGCAAGACAGCCAGGGCCTACTCCAGAGGTTGACACTTGGGATGAGATTGTTGAGGCCATGATGGAGATAGCACCGACCACCTTGGAGGGGGTCGACCAGAGAGTGACAGAGCTTGACACTACTGTTAGGCAGAGGACTGAGGAGTTCGAGATACGATTTGAGGAGGCACGTGATGACCGAGCTTACTTGGGAGCCCTAGTCAACTCACTATACAGAGATAGACCATACCACCGCCACACAGCTTAGCTTGGATTAGAGAGGCTGAATGCTCGTATAGCATGGACTAGTTCTGAGGAGAGGAGTGCAGCCATAGAGGCACATGTTAGGACACTGGAGGCACAGGTTGCCACGTTGATTGCTCAGACCACATCACTTCAGACTCGGTTGACTTCAGCACTTGGACGTATTGCGACACTAGAGGCTAGAGACCCAGAGCCCCAGGATGGACCAGCTGAGGCTGGCAGCAGCAGTTAGTCATGCATCATTTGTAGCTATTGTATTAGCATATTAAGTTTTTATGGTACTCCATGCTAATTGGCTGTAGGGACTTTTGTTTTATCTTTTTAGCTATCATTTGTATGCGTGTTATAGTATTGTGGGTGATCCCAGTTTAACCACCGCCTTGAGGTCCTATTTTCACTTTTTGTATCTCATTGTACTGAAATGTTGTAATCAGGACCTCATGCTTTGATTATCAAATGTTTTGTGTTTGAATGGGATTTATTTATGTCCATTGCCTGATTTCACTTTCAGTTGTATATTTCATTATAGATGGTGATCTCTTTTTATTTATTATGCATATGTCACGTTACGTTTATGATTGTGTGAAATCTGACGTGTATTATATTCCTTGTGATTTTGAAGAAAATGCTACCAACAAGAAGAGCCACTTGAGGACAATCACCCGCCACCACAACCACCTCCTACCACCACTGTTACTATGCTCAACTCCAGTTTTGATTGATCAAAGGCGTTGCTGCTGCTTTGGCAGAAGGATGCATGCAGAAGCTAAGGTGACGGCGATACAGCATGGTTTAGGAACCGGCGTGGGAAGGAGGCAAGTGGCCTACTCATACGAGAATGCACTTACTCTGACTTCTTGATTTATCTAGTGCCATCTTATAAATTCAAAGCACTGAGAAGGAGTCGTTGGCCTTGACCCACATGGCAAAAAAGATGGAATCTGTTTTCCTTTATCAGCACATATGCTATTACAATAACCAGGTTAAGTTTGCATCCTGTTCCTTCAAGGGAGTGCTTGGAGTGGTGGAACTCACATGTATAGGGCTAGTTCCGGACAAGATGTCTGCATATTACAATGCCTATGGACGGCTTGAAAAGGATGTAACAGATAAGTTATTGCCCTAGGGGCGGAGATTAAAAAGCTGGAATCTTTTTTTTTAAGAGATTAGAACTTTAAAAGTGAGATGTAACGATTTTGATGACTTTACAATAACGATTCAAGAGTTGGCGCTCATGTTGTGACAGAATGTTCCCTGAGGAATCAGCCTAAAGTGGAAAGGTTATGTCGGTGGTTCTCCCGACATGATTCATGGCCGTGTTAAGGCATCCAAGCCTCAGTCAATGCAGGGCAATTGACATTTTTCTACTAAATGTTGGACAAAAAGATGATACTGCTGCTTGAACGTCAAGCAGGAATAAGAGGAAGTTTGAAGAGGACTTCAAGGAAAAACAAAACCAAACAAAACCTTCAAATGAAACAATGTGGCACGGGGTTATCACTGCTGGGCCTGGAGATAAGAGGCTTATGGAGGAACCATACCTCTATGTCAGGTGCATATCACCACGTATGGGCCATGTACTCAAAAGTGCACTAACTGCAAAAGATTCGGTCATCTCGGCCGTGACTGTAAAAAGTTCGGACCTACTGCAAACAACAACAAACACAACAACAACAACAAACATAACCAGAGGATCCTAGGGGACAAATCCTAGAGTTTATCACTTGTTTTGAGGGTGGAGTGCATGGTCACTACAAGAGTGATACCCCAAAGTCTGAAAGAATGGAAATCAGGGAATCGGGCTGGGAAATGGCATGCTGTTTAGCAAGAGCTTTGTTGTGGGCTCTGCTGGAACTAACCCGAACTCAAATGGTGTCACGGGTACGTTCCTCTAAATACCGTTATGCTTCAATACTATTTTGATCTACTGTGCCGCTAGAAAGTTGCATATCTACTGCATTTAAGTTCTTTGAGTGATATCATCCCAACTACATTAGACATGGTTGATGATGTTGAGTTAGCTGTCGTTAGGATAATTTGGGTTAATACACTTATACGTGGTTTGCCACTCTAAACTTTTAAATCATCCATTCATACATCGACTTGATGTCCAGTTAGAGGATGGGTAGGTTTTTGACGTTAATTTCGGCATGGAACTGGTTAGCTAAATATCATGCCGTAATCGTCTGTGATGAGAAACTTGTTCGTGTTCCCTTTGGAGACAAGACTTTAATTTTTCATGGTGACGGAAGCAACAACGGTCACGAGTCCCGATTAAACATCATCTCGTGTACCAAAACACAAAAGTATTTGCTGGAGGGATGTCCTATCTTTCTAGCACAGGTTACTATGAAAAAGGCGGAAGACAAGTCGAAGGAGAAGCAACTTGAAGAAGTACCAATAGTTCAAGACTTTCCTGAGGTATTTCCCGAGGACTTGCCGGGTATTCCACCAACCCGCCAAGTGGAATTTCAAATCGATTTGATACCTGGTGCTGCGCCAGTAGCACGGGCACCTTATCGACTGGCTCCATCCGAGATGAAGGAGTTGTCGGACCAATTAAAAGAACTTTCCGACAAAGGCTTTATAAGACCCAGTTCCTCACCTTGGGGAGCTCCGGTCTTGTTTGTCAAGAAGAAAGATGGATCATTCCGGATGTGCATTGACTACCGGGAATTGAATAAGCTGACGGTAAAGAACCGTTATCCGCTTCCCAGGATTGATGATTTGTTCGATCAACTACAAGGTTCGAGTATCTACTCAAAGATCGACCTGAGGTCGGGTTATCATCAACTAAGGGTTCGTGAAGAAGATATTCCAAAGACCGCATTCAGAACTCGATATGGACATTATGAGTTTCAAGTTATGCCGTTTGGTTTGACTAATGCACCTGCTGTATTTATGGATGATATTCTGATATACTCGAAGAACAAGCAAGAGCATGCAGAGCACCTCAAGTTAATCTTGGAGTTGCTTAAGAAGGAACAGTTGTATGCCAAATTCTCTAAATGCGAATTCTGGATCCCTAAAGTACAGTTCCTTGGTCACGTGATCGACAGTCAGGGTATTCATGTGGATCCTGCCAAAATTGAATCCGTCAAAGATTGGGCATCTCCTAAGTCTGCAATGGGTGATTCATTCAATTTTTGGGCATAGCAGTGCTCTACCGAAGATTCATTGAAGGATTCTCAAAGATCGCCAAGCCAATGACCAAGCTCACTCAAAAGAAGATCAAGTTTGATTGGAGTGACAAGGCAGAGGCAGCTTTTCAGTTGATAAAGCAGAAGTTGTGTAGTGCACCGATTCTAGCGTTACCCGAAGGAAATGAAGACTTTATCGCTTACTGTGACGCTTCAATCAAAGGGTTGGGCGCGGTGCTAATGCAAAGAGAAAAAGTGATTGCTTATGCATCACGACAACTAAAGATTCATGAGAAAAATTACACCACTCATGATTTGGAGTTAGGCGCAGTAGTGTTCGCTCTAAAGATTTGGAGGCACTATCTGTACGGGACAAGATGTACAGTGTTCACTGACCACAAAAGTTTACAACACATCCTCGATCAGAAGGAATTAAACATGAGACAGCGCCGTTGGTTGGAATTGCTTAGTGATTATGATTGCGAAATCCGCTATCACCCAGGAAAAGCAAATTGTATTGGCGATGCGTTGAGCAGAAGAAGGAGAGTAAGAAGCATTACGGGTTCAGGCCTTAGTTATGATTATCGGTTTGACCTTCCAAGCGGATTTTTGGAGGCTCAGATTGACGGCAAGAAAACCAGAAAAAATCAAGTCCGAAGGTCGTAGGAAGTATTGTTGAATTGAAATTCGAAGGGACCCAGAATCAAGCCCAGGAAAGAGAAGTTGAACCGCGTGCGGGACGGAACCTTGTGTTCTAACAACAGGACTAGTTTGGTGTGCGCGCTATGGTACAAGTCGAGTATTCTGATTCACACGGTTCCAATAAATATTGTTACCAGGAACATGAAGCTAATGTACTGGTGGTTCCTAACATTGAAAGTGACATTGCCACTTTGTAGTAAGTGTTTGAGTGTTTAGAGTTAAAGCCGACACCAAAAATCCATCTGGCTATACTGGTACAACCAGCAATTCCTTAATGGAAATGGGAAAATATCACTATGGACTTTGTCACCAAAATCCCTTGAGAACGCAAAGTGGAAACGACACCATTATGGGTTAATCTATAAACCGTATCAATAAGTCTGAACACTTTTGTACCAATGAGGAACTGACCCTTGGAAACATCTAGCACGATGTACTTGAAAGAAGTGGTCACAAGGCATGGGATACCAGTCTCGATCATTTGCGATCGTGACCCCGGTTTACGTCAAATTATCTGGAGGTTATTAGAAAGCGATGGGACTCAGTTGGTATGAGTACGGCATATCTACCGAAAAATGATGGGACAAGCGATTAAGAAAACCATACATAATCTTGAAGATATGTTACGCGCTTGTGTGATAGACTTTGGGAATGGTTGGGAAGGACACTTACCGCTGATTGAATTCTCGTACAACAATAGCTACCATGCTAGTATTAAAGCTTGCCCCTTCGAGCACTTTATGGCCGAAAGTGTCGTCACCTGTGTGTTGGGATGAGTCGGAGATCTCGGCTACGGTCCAGAAATGGTTCATGAAACAATCGAGATGATTGCCAAATTAAGCAGAGGATGCAAGCTGCTCGTGATCGCCAAAAGAGTTACGCCGATGTGGGGTAAGCTCTAGAGTTTCAAGTTGGTGAATCGGTTTGTTAAAAGATCACCTTGGGAAAGGGGTCGTGCATTTTGGAAAAATGGGGAAAGTTAAAACCCGAGGTATATCGGACCTTTCAAGGTGTTAGCCAAAGTGGCACCGTTGCTTATAGACTCGGCTACCTCAATAGGTTCTAGTTAAGCCAGGGTTCATAGCACATTTCATGTATCATCTAAAGAAGTGGTTTATCTGACGAGCCAATTGGCTGGTTCAGTTAGATGCAAATACAACATGATGATAAACTCCACTATTCTTGTGAAGAAACAGTGACATCTTGGAGGTGAGATCAGAAAGTTAAGGCCCGAAGTCGTATTCCAATCATCAAAGTTCGATGGAACTCCAGAGAGGTCCTGAGTTCATTTCGTTGGGAACTGCGAAGATCAGTTCGGGAAATGTATCCGCCACCTCTTCACTAAAACCGCACCCTCGAATGAATGTTATATCTTGCGCCTTGGGACAAGGCGTCCTAACGGGTGGAGACTGTAACATTGCTCATTTTCAGTAATTTACATGTTTAATAGAATTCATTATTTATTTTAGAGTTTTACGCGTTTCGCTTTTAATTATTATCTTATAGTTAATATCGCGTTAAACTAAAAATCTAACGTTCATGTAAGAACATTCAAACAAATTAAAGTTTACATAAAGAGAAAGTGTTCATATGTTTATTTGGTGTATAATTTATATTACTTTTCATAATTTATTTTTAGGGGTTAGGTAAACGCTTAGTTCGCCAATAATTACATCGGTCATTACCCGGAAGCACCTTTATACCATCTTCACTCAAACACAATTACCCACATTTTTGCCCATACTCAAATTAATTTTATTTATTTTGCCTCACTTTATTTCATCATAAAACCGGGGACTAGGCAATTTTTTCAGAAATAAATGCACCACTTTTCTCAAATTTCTTTTTACAACATGTGAAATCTTACCACAATGTACATGGACACAATGTTACTAGAGATTGGCTGTCAAAAGTACCTTTCCCCCCTTGTGCATGGGTTTTGCCTTCTGGGAGGAGGAGATCAATTTGCTCCTTGTCATCCTAACCACTTCAAGGCTCATGGTTTCACTTAGGTTGTTTCATGGTTTCTATGCACTATATAAAGAAAGCCCTAGGTTCACCATTATACTCTTACTCTTCTACAAGAAATACAAAAGAAAGAAGAACACTCTCCTTTGAGCCTCAATCCCACGGCACACACATATTACCTATTTAGGGTGTTCATTTTAATTTTCATCAAGGTTTTTCCAAGCATTCAAGTGTTCATTCTAAGGTTACCTAAGGTTACTCAAGGTGTTGGCAAGCTTGGATTCGGGTTTAACAAGGAATTATCAAGAAAACATATTTAGGGTTTTCTTGATTAGGGTTTTGATTTCTTTGGGGAAAGGCTTGGTTGGGGTTTTACATCTTGTGTTATTCATCCTACTTGACTTCTATAAGGTCTATTTAAAGTATTCTATATTCATTCAATTATTTTCTATGTATTACCATACTTGTTGTATAAGTTAATCACCACCTAGATTCATTTTAAAGTTATATAAAGTACTTGATGATTTCATATAGACAAATGACATGAACATTTAGAGGACTAAATACATGTAAGATATACGGTACAACACTTGGTGAATTTATGGTGCAAAGTCTTTAAGTAAAAATCAAATACAAACTAACTTGTTTAATTAAAATAACCCTATATGATCTTTTTATTGCTATGTTGATTCGAAACCATAAACCCTATGTTTTATATTTTATAAAAATAGTGCTCTTTATAAGGATCGTGAGCATGTAAGGAACTCGAAAAACGGGATTATAACGAACAAGTTATGAATTTTACGAGTTATATATAATTAAACTTTATAAAAACAATTTTATAAACTGTGATGAACAGTAAAGTTACTGTTTTAAGAGGTAATTTTTTATTTAATATAATATTTTGATAAAATTCCTTAATACTAACCCACGGACATAAAGAAACTCGAAAAAGGATTATACGAACAAGTACGAATTTACAAGTTATTTATAAAATAAATTCTATAAAAAACAACTTTTATAACCTGATATGAACTGTAAAATTCTACTGTTCAATCAGTGGTTTAAATTTTATAAATATATATTTTGTGAAATTTTCTTAATTACGAATCAGGACTATAAGGATCTCGAGAAACGGAACTATAACGAACGAGTTATGATTTAAACAAGTTACATATAATTAATTTTATAAAAATAGTTTATATAAACTGTGATGAACAGTAAAAGTTACTGTTCATCAGAGGTTTAAACTTTATAAACATGATGTTTTAATAAATTATTTTAATACGACACGATTGTGGAATAGAAACGTATGAAACGGAGTCGAAACGATAAAGATATGAAGTTTTAAAACTCGCGCGCATTACTTTTATTTTTATACAATCTTTTATAAAACAATTAATTTAATAATAAAATATCATTATTAAATCATACATTTTTACAAACGATGCGTTAGCAACTTTAAAAAATATATTTCTTTACGAGAACTACAAGTATATTTACTTTATTTAAAACCAAAGTACGAGTTAATTATTGTTTTTTAATTCTGAAATGATTATAAAAACTATTAGGTGGTGGTGTAACTATACGACATGTGATGTTTTAATTATATGAAATACATTATACTCATACGGCCTATAATTAATTAGGTTGCATTCAAATTGCCGAGGCGATTCACTCTTGATTTAGATAATCAATCATTCCTTTACGGTGAGTTCATAGCCCCGCTTTTTATACAATTATATTGTTTTACAACTTTGGGGTGAGAAACATGCATTGTTTTACATTTGGACGCAAGTACTCTTTTAAACATATTACGAGTTGGCCTAAGTAGCTAAACCCACTATTGCCCACTATCATGAACTGTCAATTGCTAGTTAGCGAGCGCGAATGTTATGAATAAAATCTTTTGTTGGGATGGGACATCACCGTTCGGTGTGAGTTGCGCTTCATCAGTTGCGACAGTACTGAAAAACGAATGTATACATGTAGCGAACAATTTAGTTGTTTGAATGCAAACCCCATAAAGTATGCTTTAACCGTCAATCATATTATATATACATCTTGCATTGAACAGTTCTGGTCTACTGTCAAGGCGAAAACGGTTAATGGGGAAGTTCAGTTACAAGCCCTAGTAGATGGGAAGAAGATTATCGTTACTGAAGCATCTGTTAGAAGTGATCTTCAACTGGATGATGAGGAAGGTATGGATTGTTTGCCAAATGCTACTAATTTTGAAGAACTTACAAGGATGGGGTATGAGAAAATTTCACAGAAGCTTACTTTTTACAAGGCATTCTTTTCGCCACAATAGAAATTCCTTATTCATACTATTCTACAATGCCTAAGTTCTAAGACTACTGCATGGAATGAGTTTAGTAGCACCATGGCTTCTGCAATCATCTGTTTAGCAACAAACTAGAAGTTCAACTTTTCAAAGTATATTTTTGAAAGTATGGTGAAGAACTTGGAGAATGTGTTTGGCAAATTCTTAATGTATCCAATATTTGTACAAGTGTTTTTGGAGAAACAACTGGAAGGGATGTCAAATCATAATAGGATTCATGTTGCACCCTCTCATACTAAGAAGATATTTGGGAATATGAAAAAGGTAGGGAAAGGATTTTCTAGTAGTGTCGCACCCTTATTTCCAACAATGGTGGTACAAGCTCAAGAAAAAATAAGTAAAAGTTCAGCAAATCCAACTGATCCCCATCACATACCCACTATTATTCAACCATCAATATCTCAACCTCAAAAGACTCAAAAACCTAAGAGGCCAAAGAGAAAGGACACTGAGGTACCTCAACCTAGTAGTCCTACAACCAATGTAGCAGATGAGGCTGTCAATGAGGAGATAGATGACAGTTTGGTGAGGGTTGCCACTACTGCTTCTAGCTTAGAAGCAGAGCAGGACAATGGTAACATCATTAAGACCCGATCTAAGGCAACACCTAATGAACCAAGTTCCCTAGGAACTAGTTCAGGTGGTGGTCCCAGGCGCCAAGAAACCATAGAGGATACAATTGCTCAGACTAGGTCTGAGAATGTATCTAAACTTTCCAATGATCCACTGCTCGCAAGAGGTAACACACTTTAAAGTGGTAAGGATAGTCTGAAACTAAAGGAATTGATGGAATTATATACCAATTTGCAAAATAGAGTTATTGATCTGGAGAAAACTAAGACCTCTCAAGCTCAGGAGATTACAAGTTTGAAAAGGAGGGTCAAGAGACTAGAGAAGAAAGGAGGGTCAAGAACTCATGGGCTTAAAAGATTATACAAGGTTGGTTTATCTAGAAGAGTGAAATCCTCTGATGTAAAAGGTTTAGGTGAGGAGGATGCATCCAAATAGGGGAGGATAGCTGATATTGATGCTGATGCAGGAATTAAGTTAGTTAGTACTCATTTTGATGCTGATACAAATATGTTTGGAGTACTTAACTTAGTTGGTGATGAGGTGGTTGTTGAAAGTGAAGTTGCTGTTAAAGCTGCCAGTATAATTCCAGTTAGTGCTGCTACAACTAACAACTTTTATAAACTGATGATGGATTACTTTGGCTTAAAGGCACTTGCTGATGAAGTGATAAAACTACCAAAACAATGCTGTACCAAACATTACAACTGCTCGCACAAGACCATATGATAACGGGATTGTTTATTCATGAACAGGAGCAGCACCCTAACACCTAAAGTTCTTTACAACAACATACAACTCAATGTTCAGGATATAAGGTAAAGGCAAAATGTTAAACAAAACTCCCAAAAACAACACCAACACAAACCTGTGAAGAAATTGTCAAAGAAAGACCAATTAATGCTTGATGAAGAACTTGCCTTCAAGCAACAAGCTGAAGAATAAGAAAAAGAAGAAGAAGAAAGGCTTGCTAGAGAAAAAGCTCAAAAAATTAAAGAAGTAAACATAGTTTGGGATGATGTTCAGGCTAGAGTTGAAGCTAATTATTAGTTGGCTCAAAGACTGCAAGCTCAAGAGCAACAAGAATTGACTGATGAAGAAAAGGCAAGATTATTTGTACAATTCTTAGAGCAAAGAAGGAAAACATTTTGTAGCTAAGGGAGCTGAAGAGAAGGAGGAGAACAGACATAAACCAAGAAGCTCAACAAAGGAGTTTCATGTGTACTTATCTGAAAAACATGGAAGTATGGAAGCCCAAAGATTTGAAGAACAAGTCCTTTGCCAATATTTAAGAATTGTTTAATAAAGCAATGAAAAGAGTGAATACCTTTGTTGACTATAGGACTGAGTTAGTAGAAGATAGTTCTAAGAAAGCTGAAGCAGAGATAGCACAAGAGAGCAGTTCAAAGAGAGAAGGCATTGAGATGGAACAAGAAAGTATTAAAAAGCAAAAGGTGGATAAGGATAAAGAAACAACAGAGCTTCAAAGACTAATAGAAATTGTTCTTGATGAGCAGGAAGTAGCAATTAATGCTATTCCTTGGTCAACATGGCTCAAGCATGTTTGACTACAATCCATAAATAAGGGAAGAAAACCTATTACAGATAATCAGGGTTGCGTAAGTTTAAGATGTACTTGTTTCAGTAATATGCTCAAAAGATTGATAGGAAGCTTTAGAACTGTGAATTGGTAAAAGCTAATCATGGGTCAACAAGGCCAGAGGAGGGCTATGAGAGAGTGTACAGGTGATATAAAGGACAATGTTTGTTCAACTGTGAAGATCAAGTAGGGGAGGATCAATAGGATTACATAGTGTTGGATTAGAAAATATATGACTCATGTAGAGTTCATTCTTTAAGGATGCAACATATGCACATTCATATGCTAGTAGAAAATAGATATCCCCTTACACCTGCTATAATTACTGATATGTTAAACAAGAAGATTCAATGTGATCATTTCAGTAAAATGGTATATCAGCTTCTTAAACTTCGCACAAAACAGCTCAAGAATCAAGGAAGTGTTTGGAAGCATCCTCCAGGTGATTAATGAAGCTTTCAATAAAGAAACTTAAGATTTTGAAGAAGAATATCAAGTTTAGGGGAGGATTGTTGGGATTAAAAGACTTTATGATGATCTTAAAGTTATTGCTGCTAAGGTTTGTGTTACTACTACTAGCACAAAGTTAATGAAAAATATGCTAAGTAGTTAGTACTGCTAGTTCTTAGTTACTACTGCTAGTGTAACTTAGTACTGCTAGTGTATATTAGTATTGCTAGTTACTACTGCTAGTATATGTTAGTACTGCTAGTGTAAAGTTAGTACTGCTGGTGAAGATTGAAGAAAATATTCTAGCTAGTTACTACTGCTTGTACACTGTTAATGTTGTTGGTGTATAAGTTACTACTGCTGGTGCTAAGTTAATGCTGCTAGTACAAAAGTTACAACTGCTCAAAGATTAAGACTGCTGAAAAAGTTTCTACTGTTAAGGGATGGATAAAGATAGAAGAAATGATAAAGATTGATTGGAGATCAAGATTGCCTTAAGTATAATTATTATTTTATTTATAGCAATAAGTCATAGAAAATATTTAAGTTTAGGAGTTATATTATAAATCGACTAGGACTCCTTGGTGTATAAAAGGAGGTCCTAAGGCATAAAGTATAATATCTAGAAATCTTTTGTTTTGATATCTTTATAGCTTCAAGGTTTTGTAACCTTAATACTAGGAGAGTATTCATATTATTTGTAATAATAATATTGGAGCTTTTATTGTTGAATTATATTGTCTTGTGTTACGGTTTTATTGAAGAATTCTTCTTATATTAAAGATTAGTTTCTGCATAATCTTTAGTATTATCAAGTCGGATCCTTGGTCAACTAGGGCGTTTATGCCTTTTTGGCCTCCTATATTGCAAGGTATTTTGAAGTTTCCTTTGATGTCCTCCTTCTTTGTTATCTTCTTCTTAAGAATTGCATCATAAACAGGTCCCCTAGGTAATACTTTATATGTCTTCCCCTTTTTCTTTCCAACTCGGGTTCCTGACAGAGAGTTATTGAATCTGTTGTTGTCAACTAGTCCCTCGATTAGCTTTTCATTAATTTTATGCTTCAGGTAATACGCGACAGGCTAAGAACCGGGTGCATCCACTGCTTATTCATTCTCAGGTGTTTTGATTGATTTGTTTCCGGCCCCGTTTTCAGCTCTGTTCTTTGTCTCGGCCTTCTTTACTGGCATTTCTGCTTTGGTTTTGGTGGGCCTCTCAGTGTTGTCGGGTGTTACCTCCTTCTTGTCACTCCTTTCTTCTTCTCATTTTGTCAGAGAGATAGAATTCACGTTCTTGGTGACAGGGAATTTGGCTTCTTCTCTTATCAATACTTTCTCAGGGGTCCTGTTGGTCGTGAGTTCCTTGAGAAGTTCGAACATTTTAGTCATCCTACTATTGATCCCCTCGCATTGCTTGAAAATGGCGTTCTCAAATCTTTCCATTTTTTTAGTGTGCACTGCCATGTAGTCCCGTACTCGGGCTTCAAAAGTGGTTTCTAAAGCTTGTGGTTGAAGGCTTGGACCTGTACGTTCACTGAAAGCAAAAGTGTTCTGTTTTGGTGGTTCATTTTGATTTCACGGACGGGAGTTCGGATGAACTGCATTGACATAAGCTTGAGGGGTGTGTGCTGAGCTCGATGTGGGCATTGGTCATGACCCTTTTAGTAAGAAGTTAATCTGGTCTTCGACTTCGAGAAGTCTCCGGTCTGGTGTTTTTGGGATGCCTTGAGGTGTAGAAATGGCCTTTACTGGTTTGACGAATTCTTTTGTTTCATCCCAACATTCATGGTCGTAGAGGGCGAGGTTCTTGATGATTTCCCAATATTCGTCGGTATTCTTATTGCGGAGTTTGCCGCCGGCGGCGTGGTCAATCTCGCACTTAAGATGAAAGGATACATGATCATAAAAAATT
>BQNB010007471.1:22254-70530 GCA_026074375.1 Tanacetum coccineum
AAAAAAAATGAGAAATAAGTCACTTGTTCCAAGTCTCGTTCATCTGGGTTGGTTCCTTGTTTCTTCGTTTTGTCATGATGGCAACTGAATTTCATTGGCAAATTATATGTAACGTGTAACAACACAATTAATTTTCTGTTACATTTGATATAAACAAGTGTAAATAAGGAGGTGAGTGATTTCTTATCTTATGTCATCATATTTATTGAAAGCACAAATTTTTGTAGTTCTTTAGAATTTGTTTTGACGTCTTTTGTTGGTCTTTTTGCCGAGAACGTGTACGACAAAGCTCAGTTTATATCTACAAGTTCATGGCAGTTTAGTTTGACAAACATTGTTGGGTTGAGATGGTGGTATTCCTAGTTCTTTTTGCATACTTTATTTCGATAAAATGTTCGGTAATGTGTATATTTAAGGGTGCTTTTTGTTTGATTGTATATATAAAACTCATATCAGTTTTAGTTCTAGTTTCAGAAATATGTGGATACAAGTACAACGAAGCTTTGTGCAATCTTTTGCTATTCAAGTACATTTTTGTTAACTACGAGTATTCATATGTTTATAGTCTACTGATTTTGGCTAATGCCTAATACACAACACAAGTTTAATTTTTAACCTGTTTAGGAGTGGTTTCAGGTTTTATAAGTTTTAGTATGATTATAACCGGTTTAATTTTTAATCAGTTTTAAACAAAAACTTCTTGGCCGGTTTCTAAGATGGCTTTTCAGATAGGGTAGGACTTACCTACGACGATAGCAGGACACTCATCCAGAAGCGGATTTAGCTGTAAGCTGTTTTAATCTCTATTAGGTGTATATCACTTTTGTGTACCCTCATATATAACCCCGATTTTGCATACTAACTACGGTTTATATTACTGTAGTTCATAACGTAGGCGATAGAACCCCAAGTCCACTTATCTTGCAAGGCCTTGTACATACAATGCTTTAAATTTGCTTATAGTCCGTTATATGATTTTAGTTCATGCTCTCACTCAGCACATGCTACAGTGTATTAAATGAACACATGTTTTTATTTTATATTAAAAACAAGGTTTTAAGCCCGCGCGTTGCTGCGGGGCGTTTTGTATAAGTAAAAGAATATGATCAAAGAGATGATTAAACTCGATACGTATTAGTGAGTGATCTCCATTTTCAGTTTAGCAACTGCTACATGTACTACATCAGTAGCTCTGCAATTGGCCAATTGCCACAATTGCAGACGCACTATGATATTTGATGCTAAAAGAGAAAAGGATAAAAAGCATCTGATCTTTAGGCTTATGGTAAATTGCACTACCTATATTTTTGGTAAAAAAACCGTCCATTGGTATACTCATGCACTAACCAAGCAACCTTTAAACACATGTTTCTGAGATTGAGTTGATGGGAGCCCGGGCAAGCTGCAAGAAGCAGTGCTACTGACGTGTTGACACGTACCAACTAATGCTACCGATACGTCAAACCGAGGCATTAACCAACCTGCATAAATCACCCCTTTTAGCACACTTAGAAAAAGATTACACTGATCATATGTTTTGAACCATTAGAAAGAAACCCGTTTTCACACATGCCTTTTGTGGATCGCTTATGCGGGTTGATTTCTAGTTGAAAGTAGAGGCGGTTTGTATAGAAAATAGTTTCAGAAAAAGTCACACTCAAGTACTTTTCTTGCTTTTTGTCTAGGTAGTTTAAAGCAATTTGGCGAATAATGTCTGAATTACATTACACTATGACCAATAAAAAGGAAGGGACAAAAATGAAAACAGTCATTGTAGTTTCACATCGCATACTTGTATCATAATCATTTGAGTTGTAATCAATTTACCAAAGACTGATCACTATCAACTATTAAAATGATTAAAGTTGTCAACTATTCAACTGTTTCTCCTCATCCACTTTTCCAAATTCACCATTTCATGTTATTTAACTTGTGTGAATATGATGTAAGTGACATGATTCAAAGTTGTTACCTCACGATTATTAGGATCCAGAGCATTAAGCATGTCCATCAACACATCCGCTATTCCTTTTGCATTCACGATCTCTGGCAAGCTGCATCAAGATATCATCTGTGCTTATATACGCAATATAATCATTTAATTATCAGTACAGTAATGACAATAATTAGAAGAATCATGCATAAAACAAAATCAGGTGGGTTTGACCCAATATCTTAGTAAACACTCTAGAGAAATACCCTCCTAAAGGATCTGTTTGAAGAGATGCTTGAATTGCTCCCAATAAAAAAAAGCTTCAACCCATTTTGTAAGAATGAGCCAATTTGGGTTATATTTTATTGTTGGCAATCGAGTAAGTAAAATTTAAAAATCTAGCCAAAATGGGAAAAACATTAAAAAAGGTGAAAGTGAATACGACCTTAAACTTTTCCCTTACGCTATGCTTCTATGAACCATATACATCGAGCCCGGTTGCTTGAACCGGTTCATGACGCGTTGCAGACCACGTTTGTTCTTGTAACTGAACCCACTGTCTAGCCGCTTTACACCTACAAACAAAAAGAACTTGGTTATAAAAACCTTTAAATTAACTGTCCCAAGATATCGAGTCAAAAAGACCTCTGCATTAATCTTCACACTAAAGTATTTATTAACTTAAGCTAACAACTTTGGACTTTGGAGTTGATCACATGAAGAGAGAAACAATGGACCTTAATATGCAGAGACAAAACAATATAATATGGCTATAGAGATCATGAATATAATAATTCCAAAACTTATGCTGGTATGCTGAAGTTTATTAGATCAGTTCGACGAAAAGAATTTATTACTTCTCATTTTATAATGTTGGAGTTGATTAGTTCAACGAAAAGAATTTACCTTAGTTCTATCACTGCATGTCAGTTAAGTTTCAGCCTCTCCAACTCCAACATCTATTGCCGCTTCTTCCCCTCAATCTTCTTATAAATGTCGCCAAAATTATGCGTCGACGCCGACAATAGCGGATTCAGAACTACTTATCTTGATACGTGTTAAACCTGCCAAACCAAAACAACAAATATTAGTAGGTTTCAAATGCTATGTGGGGATAGTCTACTGACTGCTCTTTTCTAGCATTTCGCGACACCGAGCTTTAAAACAGTGAGCTAGTGGGACGGTTTTGTATCACTCTTAACTGCGGGTAAAAAATGAACTTTTAAGTATGGGTTAAAACAGGATGAACCGACCCACAACATATTTTTTTTGTATCAGATTTCTTTTAGTATCAATAGATAGGTGCAAAATATGATCTGACAGCAACCTAAGTCTCAACTAATTCTAAATAGATCATTTAACACACTCGATCCTGGCCTAAAAATAACTGATGAGGTATTAAACCATTCAAGAATTGAACTGCAATTATGTTATAAGTGAACTTACCTAGAATGGATCAAGAAATCGTTGGTTTGGATGTGGAACCTTAAGCAGTGGCGGAGCCAGGATCTTGGTATATAGGGGGCAAAAAAAATTTCTCCGAAAACAGCTCCAAAAACCGCAGCTTTTTAGTAGTGTTTTAGCACTTTTTAGCAGCGTTTTAGCAGTTTTTAACAGTTTTTTAGCAGCTTTTAGCAATTTTTAGCATCTTTTAGCAGCTTTTCAATAGCTTTTTGATATTTAAGCAGTCGTATCGGGGGCAATTTGAGATTTGGGATGGGGGCAAGCTAAAAATAAGGCGCTAAGGTTGTATAAAAAGGTAAAAAGGATCGACAAATGATTAGGCTCAGATTTGTATATGGTGGTTAGCTCATAGAAGTATCCGAATACCGCTATGGCTGCATAGAAATCCGGTTGCATATCATCCATATATGCTATGTGCCATCCATAATTGCCCGCCAAGTTAGGAGTGCGGAGAATTTCAATTGGGCCGCGGGATTCATTTGCCTCTACTTATGATAAACAATCAATCATAGCAAAAAAAAGCTTTCATAAAAAAAAACCAATACTCGGAAAGTGTTATAAAAGAACTTAGTCCTTTACCGAAAAACCCAATACAAAAAAAGGCGTTAAAAAGAACTACCCCCTAATGTAACAAATTGAATATTAATCTTCGGAACCTAGTGAGTCCGATAAACATCCAGCAAACAAGTACACATTGAAGTGAGTTATAAAGCTTCCTATATAAATGACATAAATAGAGGAATCGTATACTATAATGCATTGATCGGCGCAGGCCTTGGATGCAATGTGAGATGTGGAGAAGGTTCCTGAGAAGTGCGCAAGGATTGCTTCTGATCTCTAGATCTTATCCATCCTTCCACCTTCTACCCGCATCGTCTCAACCAATTAAACGGAACGCCCGACACTGTAGACCCCATACAAAAAATTATCAATTACTACATTATTACAAGTAGGCTTACTTCAAGAATGCTCGTTTGTCCCTATAAAGCCCGTAGCCCCCTTTTCAGCTTCATCTTTCATAAGATCAAACATTTTTTTTAGATTAGAGTCTCACTGGTCCCGTGACCACTTCAACTTTTTGTACTACATTATCTAGAAGTTCAATCTAAATCCTAATGTGAAGAGGGCAATTTATTCAAACGGCGAATACCCGCCATTTGACAGTGACAAACTTGGAAGAGCCGGGCAGTTCTCACCTCAATGCATAAAGTCGGGTGATGGCATAAGAAATACAAATGAAGACTAGAAAGTGCATTGTGTCATCATAGTTTCTTCATTGAGGCTTTCTACAGTTACAATATAGTACAACACGCCATTTTAAGCACATACAAAAGAGGAGCACATCCACCATGCAGGCTGTAACAAACCTAGCAAGGTTACCTCCCCCCCAAAGATCGTGACGTTGTCAAGCTCTATTTGAACACACGGATGTTAGCCATGATCCTTAAGTCTACATCACAGATACACGTCTTTATAATGCCATTCTAATATCATAAAAAGTGTAACCGTAGCACAAGAAATTCCAATTAACGTGCTTTGTGCAACTGATCTGTCAGACAACACCACATTTATATAGAGAGCGGTAGTGCGCTAGATTTATCAAGCACCTTTTCTCGTTTACAGAACAATAGCAAAGAATTAAAGCATGGAAGTTCATCACTCAGAGGCTTGTTCTTTAACGCGACCCATGGCTGTAAATCTTCAGATCATTTTGCCTCCAGTCGCGGTGGGCTACCTAAATAGCATATTTTAATTTGACCTTCCGCCAATGGCTTACTAAAATATTATTCTGCCCTGCCATTAGCACTTTCAATATCGAGGTTAATTTAACCCGCCATAGATGGAGATGAAGGAGATACAGCAATCAGCTATCCATACTGCACATATCTGTATCACACTATGCCCTATTAATAAATCTTCTGTAATCCCATATATGCGAGACTAGAGCTAGAGTAGGATAGTCTTCATACCTCTCTCTCTCTCTACCCACTCCCACATCGAGCAAAGTTGGGCACAATGTTTCTCCATTGCTCAATAAACCAAAACAACCCCATTCAATGTGTTTACCGAACTTAGTCACGTCATTATTACTTTATCAGAACAAGTTATGATTGTCACCCCAAGGAGAATTTAAATCTTAGCCCGAAACAATGACGCCTTAGATTCAAGTTTTTTTAAATCACAACTTATTTTCACCAAACTAAACCCACTGTCAAAAACTCAGAGTTCAAAGCCCGTTGTAAAAAGTGTCAAAGTCATTGAACATGAGGCTCAGATAGGCTTTCAATCGAAGAAAGAGGATACGTTCGCCATGGCTGCAACGGTAATGAGTTGCCTCGCCAAGACGCGGACAATCTCAGTTTCACCGAAGGCGTTCGTACTCATCACAGATAAGTAGACAATCAGAAAAAGAGGACACATCCGCCATGGCCCCGCCAAGATACGAAAAATCTCAACTTTAATCAAAGCCGCTCAAACTCATCACAGCCTGTTACAATCAATATCTCCTTCATTCTCATTTCTTAAAAACCGATTGACAACGCGATAAGCAAATTTTGAACAGTTTCGGATGGGAACCAATATTAGATATAGGCAAGCTCAAATCCATTTGACAAACATGAAAAGGGAATACATCTTCCACGGCTGCAAGCTTAATAAGCTTGCCCCGCCGGAATACCCCTCTTCCTCTTTATTAGTTAGCAAACACACAACCCGCCATAATTTAGTGTGTGGCACACAACACATTCATACACTGCACAACAACAGAACTTGCAGCAGTTACAATAATAATGCAACCCTTTTCAAAGCAATCGTCACACACCGATCAACATCGCCGCACACCATGAATGGTGGCAACAAAGAGATTGGTGGCATCGAGAAGCCTAGTGTAGGTCACATTTAGCAGTCGTAATGCCCAAAGTCACCACTCCACAAATAAATCCACGGCTAAAGCGAAAGGTGAACCCACCATGGCTGCAAATCAAACAATTTGCCCCGTCAAGATGCGGGTAACTTGGAATTTTTAATTTTAACATGATAAAAATTCTCCTAAGTACATAAGCTGGCAAACCTAAGTTTTTCCCAAATCCAAAACAACTAACACTTTAAGTAACCATCAATTAATGACAAAAAACAGAAACCATAAAAAAGTTACTAACCGCATATGCAAAGAGTCTCATTCAAGAGCCAAACCTCAATAATCGTGACAACCCTGCAATAAAACCGTGACAACCCCACAATAAAATCAATGTATGCAATTATAGCATTCAAGAAGCAAACCTCAACAATCATCAGAACCCCACAATCATGAGACATATCAGAGGAAGAGATAGAGATGAGATATACAAGAAAGAGAGAGATGGGATTGAGGTATCCGAGTAGAGGTGGCAAATCTTGCCGATAAGGTAGTTACCCATCCATTATTATTCGTGGGAGCTTATGGGCGCATGTAAAACAATAAATGGGCACATGTAAAACACTAAATGGACGCTAATGGGCGTTTATTTGCACATGTAAAACACTAAATGGGCTACTGGTCGGATCTTTTTTATTTAATAATTTTTTTGCGCGCCCCTTTTTTCGCCCGTTTTTTTACGATTTCGTCTGTTTTTTTACGATTTCGCTCGTTTTTTACGATTTCGCTCTTTTTTTATGATTTCGTACGTTTTTTTCACGATTTAGTCAGTTTTTTACGATACCGCCCGTTTTTTACGATTTCGTCCGTTTTTTTACGATTTTGCCTGTTTTTTACGTTTTCGTCAGTTTTTTTAAGATTTCGTCAGTTTTTTTACGATTTCGTCCGTTTTCTTCACGATTCACCCTTTTTTTACGATTTCGATGTTTTTTACGTTTTCGTCAGTTTTTTTACGATTTCTTCAGTTTTGTTATGATTGAACTTGTTTTTTACGATCTCGTCCGTTTTTTTACGATTTCGTCAGTTTTGTTACGATTTCGTCAGTTTTTTTACGATTTCGTCAGTTTTTTACGATTTCGCCCGTTTTTTACGATTTCGCCCGTTTTTTTACGATTTCATCAGTTTTTTTACGTTTTCGTTGGTATTTTTACGATTTCGTCCGATTTCTTCGTATTTTCTACGTTTCCGTCTGTTATTTTTACGTTTTGTCCGTCTTCTTACGTTTTCGTCTGTTTCTTTATTTGTTTGCCTACTTTTTTCTGACGTTTTCTTGCATTCGAAAGCGGACAAAATCCTACGAAAACGCATGAAATCGTACGAAAACGTAAAAAAACTGGAGAAAAAGTAAAAGACGTACGAAATCGTAACAAAACGTCCGAAAACGTAAAAAAACCGAAGAAAACGTAAAAGACGTACGAATACGTAAAAAACGTCCGAATACGTAAAAAAGGTGCTAAAACGTAAAAGAACGTAAAAAACGGATAAAAACGTAAAAAACGAGCGAAAACGTAAAAAACTGAAGAAAACGTAAAAGACGTACGAATACGTAAAAAAACGTCCGAATACGTAAAAAAACGTGCTAAAACGTAAAAGAACTTAAAAACGGATAAAAACGTAAAAAACGAGCGAAAACGTAAAAAACGTTCGAAACATAAAAAACGGACGAAAACGAAAAAATCAGACGAAATCGTAAAAAAACTGACGAAATCGTAAAAAAACTAACGAAATCGTGAAAAAACATACGAAAACAAAAAAATCAGACGAAATCGTAAAAAACGAACGAAATCGTAAAAAACGGACGAAAACGTAAAAAACAGGCGAAATCATAAAAAACTGACGCAATCGTAAAAAACGGGCGAAATCGTAAAAAAACGGACGGAATCCTAAAAAAACGGACGAAATCGTGAAAAAAACGGACGAAATCGTAAAAAGCGCATGAAAACGTAAAAAAACGGACGAAATCGTAACAAAACTGACGAAATCGTAACAAAACTGACGAAATCGTAAAAAAACTGACGAAATCGTAACAAAACTGACGAAATCGTAAAAAACGGGCGAAATCGTAAAAAAACGGACGAAATCGTGAAAAAAGGACGAAATCGTAACAAAACTGACGAAATCGTAAAAAACGGGCGAAATCGTAAAAAAACGGACGGAAACGTAAAAAAAACTGAGGAAATCGTAAAAAACGGACGAAATCGTAAAAAGCGCATGAAAACGTAAAAAACTGACGAAATCGTAACAAAACTGACGAAATCGTAACAAAACTGACGAAATCGTAAAAAACGGGCGAAATCGTAAAAAAACGGACGAAAACGTAAAAAAACTGAAGAAATCGTAAAAAACGGACGAAAACGTAAAAAACTGACAAAATCATAAAAAAACGGACGAAATCGTAAAAAACAGTTGAAATCGTAAAAAGCATTAAATAAATAAGATTCGCCCAGAAGCCCATTTATCCCATAAGTGCCCATTTAGCCCGTGCCCGTTTTGGCCCGTGCCCGTTTTAGCCCGTGCCCGTTTTAGCCCGTTGCCCATTTTGCCCGGTGCCCGCGCCCGCCCGCCTGCCCGTTTTGCCACCTCTAATCCCGAGATACGATCGGTGGGTTTTGGTAGAGAGAGGAAGAAAGATGTAGAGAGGTAATGGGGCGGTGGAGATTAAATGGAAGGCACGTGGAAGGTTGGAGAAGGAGGTACGTGTTTATCACAACGGGTCAAGCGAGTTTTCTTTCCGGCGGGTTCTGGCCAAACTCCAACGGGTACCGGCGGGTCAATCTGGGTATGCATTAAATGGCACGAAAACCAATTTCCGCCTTTTAATATATATATATATATACTATATTTTATATTATATATATATTTATTTTTTTTTTTACAAATATACAAATTTTTTTGGAACGACGAGTTGGTACAATACCAAGTTTAACTCGATTCCAAAGGATTTACCCAGAAGGTAGTCCATGACAAGTTTATGACACCCTTGAATAATAATTAGTGATTCGATTCTGCAGTGCATACCCAGAAGGTAGTCCCTGCCAGCCTCGAATCGACCCATCTATGGGCAATACTCCACAAATTCCCACCTTAAAGGAAAACCCCCATGGAGAGACTCGAACTTGAGACCTCTCGCATGTGGTAACAACCTCTCAAAATCGCCCACTGAGCTAGCCCAGGTGGTTTAAAAATATACATTTAATATACATTAGTGAGGGATTAGGCGGGCGTGCGTTGCTGCAGACCCTAGTATTCGCTAATCATTGTCTAATATTCGTTAATTGCTGTCTATAAATAGGTGATAATCCTAGGCTTATATATATATTAAAATATTTTGACATTAAAAAATATAACATGATAATCTTCGACTCTTATATATTTTATAACGACAATTGCTAACATATTGTTGAAAATAGGCATAACGACACCACATTCCTTGTCCATCGAGCACAAATAACTATAACTTTAAATGGATAGCAGATCTCAATGGTACATATTTTGCTCTATACATCCACCATAACTTTCAAAACTGTGATCTTTGTTGCATGATTTAGATCAACATTTTCCAACCCATGTTTTTTTGCTAGATGTTATGCAAAAGTGAGATGCGCAATTCAACTCCCATTGAATAATCATCTATCATAAGGTGCACTGTATTAAACATTGAGAAGTTCACGCGTACCGAAAACAGTGACATTGACCGAGTTGGTGGTTGCATTAAAAACTCTGATAAAATCACTGGTGTGTATGCTTGCGTTATCGCTATTCCCGCCACCGCTTGGAATGATGTTGGCAGAATTTGTTGTTTAATCACTTGTACTATTCGAGCAATAAAATTTAAGGCCATCTAAATCCCCTGCATCAATATATTCGCGGTTAGCATTTTAAAAAGTAGCGTTATTAGTAAAAGGAAACTATAATACTCAAACAACTGCGCAAATACCATAATGCATTTGAAACCATACCATCTTTAATAGAATAATCAACAACTTATTCTATATAATAAATCCATATAACTAATTATTTATAACTGGAAAAGACCATAAAAACATATTTAAACATTTTTTTCTTAACGACATTGAAAATCCAAATCGCAAAGGACGCGAACATAATTACATAAAAGCAAAGGGTCATATTTAGCTAATATATTAAGGCGACAATATCAATATGCCAAGTCTAAACATTAGATAAAAAATGGACCAAAAAAAAACCATTTTTGTTAGAGTATCAGCTTTAATGACATTTAAAAAAAATAGCAAAACATAACAGCAAAAACTAAGTACATATTATCTGAATTCATGGACATGATCATAAAGACAACAAAATAAAATAAGGATTACCTTACGTTGAGAATCCTTTTAATGTGCCCAAACTTCGCATCGAAGGCACCTGCCAACCATCACACATTGTATGGATTTCTTTCAAGCTCCTTAAGCAAACATTATGACCTTCTGTTGACACTTTGTCAAAAACCTAAATAGGAAAGGCAACAATTCACTAATAACAATGACGAAAAATAATTTATACTCATGCTCAGACACAATGTTTAGTGCATAAGACACTTGCATTTTACAGCATACTATCAAGCCAAATTAAAATTGGACAGTAGGTCACACGTATTACATAAAATCATATGAATAAGATGAGAAAATAGTAAACTTAAACATCACAAATTCGACAATCATAACGACAACTTATGCATATTGAAAAAAAACAAATGATCACAAATGACATAAACTTATCATTTTGACTGCAATAATAGTGCTTTCTAAGGTGAATTTTTGCGAACACACACGTCATACTATTTTATAAATGCCAAAAAGGTAAAAATAAAAAGAAAGATGATCACGCCATAAGACACAAAATTAGTAGTACTTCAGCATTCATGAACATAGGTCATACACACCGCCCACAAATCATATAACTACGGGTTACATAAAGTTATCATTTTGGTTTGAATAATAGTGGTTCCTGAGGCAACACAATCGCGTAATTAGTCATCATACTATTTTACACAACCCAAAAAGAAAAAAAATAAATCAAAACACTTATTAATTTAGCAACCACACACATAACTTATACGTAGCCTATGAAATCATGCAAAAATTAAGAAATCAAAAGTACTCGTCTCACTTTATACACATCTTATAAATCAGAAGTTATATTCACATATGAAGCTTCAAATACGAGACACCCAAATATGGCAACAATACAAACCCACAAATACACATCATGCTTATTATAAAATATAAACTAACACAAACAAAGTCTAAGAGATATCAACGTAAAAAAAATATTTTAAAATACTTACTATAAAGCTTAAACTAAGACAAACACATATCCACCAATAAAAAAATGAATTCAGATTTAAGAACATACTATAACCATAAGATGTACCTAGTGTATAAGATTAACGAAACACTTAGCACAACACATATTGTTCAAATAACAAAAAACCAAGAAACATAAGCACATAGCAGACCGGGAAAAAGTAACAACCAAATGCTAATCAACAATAAAATAATCTCAAGTTTATATAAGTATTGTCTCGTGTTTCCACTCGGTCTTACGTTCTCCTACATACTTGAAAGAGCAAAGATATAAAGCTACTGCTCTCAGATAATAAATATGCATATGCAACTCTATCACATACCATTCCAATTTGGCTTTACTTGAAATATAAACACAACAAGAAAGAACATATCAAATAACCAAATAAAAGAATATAACAGCCCTTGTGTGCGTCCGCTAACTTCAACATTTTTTCGTGCCTTTGTCTGCTCTATAATCGCCAATTAGTTATACAAAAAGCTTGATGGAGCATAAATCGTGGCGTCGACCGACAAGAATATAACCAAACCACATCAAAAAAACATAGTAGTGAATCCAAACATCGCACGCCGCACATCCCATCCCCAATCTCATACGCTTAAAACATGAGCACACTCACAATGACCAACAACGACAAAAAACATGGCATTAATAAAGGTAACAGAACATAAACCATATTTTAAGCGCAAAATCAATTTTCTGTTTTAATTAATGGCACATATCGACTTAACAACTATAACCATTACATATACAGCCAATAAAATCATGCAACTGTTGAGATACCGAAAGTTTTTAGCTCACCTTATACACGACTTAAAAATCAAATATTATACAAACATATGAAGCTTCAAATATGAGACATCAAAATATTGGAGCAAACTTAATTTAGCAACTCTAGCACACATCATTCTAATATGGCTTAACCTAAGGTATAAAAACAGCAACAAAGAACATATCAAATATACAAGGAAAAGAGTATAACAGACTTTTTGATTGTCGGCTAACTTCAACATTCTTTCATTTTCCTTCTCCTACTCCATAATCGCCAATTACTTTTTGAAAAGCCTGGTCGAGCATAAATCGTGCCATATGCCTGCTAAAATTTGACCAAACTACATAAAAAACACAGAAACGAATCCAAACATCCTACGCAATACATATCCGAAAATAGTTTGGACTTTATTAGTAAATTGTATGTGTAAGAAAACAATATGATGATTATGGTAATTCAATCAATTTATTTTGAATAAAATAATGTTCAAATTTAATTATCACTCGCAACCAAGATTTAGATATCAAAAAGCAAAGGTCCGTGATAAAGGACTTAACTAAAGGAAGATGGGAAACAGAATAGGACACGGTGATAGAATTTGTTGCAGCAAATGTCTTTCGCCATATCGTCTTTTATCCCTCACATTTCTTTAGGTAATTGCGATTTATCAACAATTTAGGCTTTTTCATCATTTGAATATGCGTTGGAAAAAAACTTGAAAATCTACTCACCGTACCCACATCGTCTTCTGTTTCTCACCTTTCACTAGCCAAGTGCGGTGTATCAAAATGTACATATAAATTGAACCCCCCAAAAGCAAAGAAGTTAATACCAATAATTGTGACGCTAACAACACCGCCCTGAGCTGAAAGCATGATCTGCGCTATAAGAAATGCAAAGATAATGGAAAAGTTAAATTGAAAAACATTAAGCGATAAAGACGATGAGAAATGCAAAGATGATGGAAAAGTTAAATTGAAAGACATTAAGAGACAAAGACGATAAAATTCATATACCATCTTTTAAACGCCGTCTTATACACTCCAAAATAGTTACCCACAAACAACCCCCCCTAAAAAAAGTTTATTGCAAACACATCAAACTCTAAAACATATAATCCGTTTCAGTTTTAACTAATACCATTTCTAAAATAACCAGCGATGACTAGAACTTATACAAATCGTGTTATATTTCTAAACCAAATTTATAGAATAACACAACAGAATCAATAAACCAAAAATTTGATCCCTTTTCTAATCAATGACAGTTAATAAAACAACTTTTATGACTATAAAGCATCTGACCACATATCAAAGGCAAGCTATAAGTAGAATGTATATACACATCGTGAAGCTTAAAACGTAATCACACGCAATAAGCAACAACGACAAAAAAATGGCACTAATAAAGGTCACATGTTTGCCTCAAAATATTGAGTCGAACAAGGAAGTCATGGTCATTTCTTTATTTAACTGGGTCTTTACTTTGTATCTAATGTAATAGGCTAGTTATGGACCCGAGCTTAAGGTTTAAGCTAACATTATATACGTTACGGGCCAAAAGCCCAACCAAAGCTGAGCCCGACCCATCCCTCTCTTAACTTAGGCAACATCAACATGTGGTGTCCCTATATATACCCCTCTCCACCTATAGAGAGGGGGTTGGTCACTTGTGTATTTTTCTCCTCTTACAAGCTAATCAACCGTTAGTGCTTAACTTGGATACTAATTACATAGTTAGTCCTTGTTAGTGAATTAATCAACCATTAGTCCTTTTTGCTCTACAACGTCAACAGAAGTTCCTACAACAGATACGATAATCATGACGTCAATGATAGAGTTGGAAAGTCTATTCGGTCCTTTGTTCGACGAATATCTCAATGGAGAAAATCAAGTTGTTAAAGTCTCCCGCTGTTACTACTGCTGATGCATCCGATAAACGTCAACAACAACCAGATTCAACTTCATCTACTTCAACTCTAGCAACAACTGTCATTGCTGATGGAAACTTCGACTTGTATATATTTTTGTTTTTCTCTTTATTTTAATTTATAAATATTTTTAAAAAACAAAATACAAAAATATAAAACCAAAAAAAAAGAAAATACAAAAATAGAAAATGTTTCAAAAACAAAATACAAAATCGAAAAAAATCAAAAATACCAAAAAGAATCTTCTCGACATGTCTCTTGGAATCGATAACATTTACGTACCTAGAAATGTCGCTTAACATTGACACGTGTATGTAAATGAAGTTCAAGCAAGAGTTCAAACGTTTTAAAACATGTCAAGTTCTAATTTTCTCAATGACTTATGTACACTTCAGTGCATAACTCGGACTACAACGTAAGGAAAGCGTATCTTTAAAGATAACTTATCCTGTCATCGAGAAAGTCAATTTTCTCGGGTCTTGAGCTATTATACAAAATATTCAAAGTTTTAAGCTCATGAAAATGGTTTGTAATCACTTCAGATTGCAATCCAGACTCAAAGGTCACAGGGGAGTGTACGTGTTAGTGCAATTATCTTAAGAAAAGAAGAGAAATCTTCTTGTTTATGAGCAAAATTTATTCAAAATTTTGCTCATCAAAATGACTTGTGTACACATCAGTGCAGAACTCGGTTTTAAAGAAAAGAATAATGTACGCTTCAGTGCGTTTTATCTTAAAAAGAAGAGAGTTCTTCTTCGTCCTGAGCATTTTTTCAAACAAGTTTTCTTGCTCGGGACACACGACTTCTAAGTAAATATCAGCTTAGGACTCATTCTTTAAATAATGGAAAGTGTGCACTAGTGGACATTTATCCTGACAACAAGAAGATAACAACTTCTCGAACTTGAGCTGGCATAACACGTCTATTCAAAGATATTAAAAGTCTTTAGAGCTCCAGTAACATTTGTTTTCAAAACCGTTGAACACAATTTTTCAAGAATTTCTCAAAAAGTTTTTCAAAATCTTTTAAAATTGTGTGTTCAACACTCCCTTCTCACGATACTTTCAAAAGTCGAATCATTTTTTAAGTGGATCAATTTTCGAGGGGGAGCTTTTAAAACCAAAAGCCTTTTAGTGTTGTAGGATACATCTCATAAATGTCAAATTTTATGTATCCAAAACATTTAGTGGATTTGAAAGTGGTACTTCTATGTCAAACTCATAAAGAGACTGAGCACAATTTTTTTAGACCTTATCAATGTCATTTCAAAATTAGGTGCTCATTTATCTAGCAACACTATGCACCAGGGTATGCTTACATACTCTTGCGTTTATCTTCGGATAACGTCCACTGATGAACGGTTTAGCATACTAGTACTTATAATACATGTGTTATACCAAGGCATCTAAACTCCATAACTCAGCATATTTGTGGTGTCTAATGATTTTCACAAAAGTGTCATATTTTTATATGGTGACACACATATATTGTTGAGGGGGAGCAATCAGACTAATGTTCCATAATATTCATGCTGCTTAAACATTTTTCTCCCCACACGTTTTTTTAGAAAATGTCATTTTAATCAATTGGTATGAAAATACTAAGTGATTTATTATTTCCATAGGGGAGAAAATATGATTAAAATGTGATCTAGATGAATGTGATCTTTAAGACTTAAGTGCAAACTCTTTCTTTCATGTGCGAAACAATTTTGAATATCGATGCACATGTGTAGGGGGAGCATTCAAAAGAAAGAAACTCTTAAAGTGTTAAACGTTTTTAATTCTATCAAACACTTTGATTAATTTTCAATGGTTTTATGGTTATGATCTTATACCCAACACCTTATTAATTCACGATGATTCTGAAGTCATAAGGTGGTTAGGTTAGGTATTAGTCCTATAATTCAACCAGAACCGGAGGGATCTACCCAAGGACACTCCATATTTAGAAATAGTAGTCCTTAGGTATGATTTGGAGAAGAATGAGAAAAGGGAATAATGTTGACTAAAGGAATGAGTTATCACCGGGACAATCATAACATGTTGATAGTAATGACGTCTTGGTAAACATTGAAGGGGTTGAAGAATGAAAAAAAAATACAAGGATAAAGGGTCTAAAGAAAGAAGCACTCCATACAACTTAAAGCAGAAACCATGTCAATACATATTGCATTAGTTTTCACAAAGATGAATTATGGTATTGAAGACAAGACATCATGGACCTAGTGATGCACTGCACAACCTTTCCCAGCCATTCAAGTTTCTCTCAAAAGATACTTGTCTTATTTGTCACGGAGATCAACACAACTTCTATTGACTTCCTCACCCTAAGTTAGTTGATATTGAATAGGTGACAGTTAGCTCCAGCCTCCGATCACTAAAACCAAAACGCACAAATCGAGTCTAGAGCCAAGAGATCAATCTATAAATCTCATTAGGACACATTTCATGATAAACACTTGTTGTTCAACATCTAGAATACAAGCGATAACAAAGAGTCATACGCATTATCCTTGTGAGTTTGCCGAAACATTCAGAGTGATGCTCTTCAATATTCATAATGACGAATGGAAATCCTTCTAGTGTCAACATCAAACAGCAATGCGGTAGGTGACTTGCGAGATTCTATATGAATCAAACTTGTGTCAACTGGATATCGATTTTGGTCCAGTAAATGAATTGACGACTCAATCAGTAAGATAGTAACTAACTGATTCGCTCTTATCGTGTTGGCTGCTTTGAGACGTTTCGGTAATGAGAACGAGCAAGTACGGTGAATCTAATGCATCTATGCTAGAGGATCCAATACTTAAGCTGGAAATCCTGTCAAGGAGGTTCTTCTAAAATTGATGCTACCTGACCACGGGTCGGTCCTCACGAAACCAGAGGTTAACGCTATCGAACTTCGACGAATGACAAAGCCATATTCGTCCATATCTGTTTATCACTAACCCTATAAATGCAGGTTTAGACGATGGTGTTGCGACCTCATTCGAGCTGAGTCAAATTCATAACCACATGCCCATGCTCAAGCTGAAAAGACATGCTACAAGCATCAAGAATCAATAATCAAAACAACTAAGATCAAACAAAGACAAAGACTTCCGTAACTTTGATATTCAAAGATCTATCTTAAAGACATCAAGATTATCAAGACAAAGATTGTCAAGGGAGTTTGCTAGCAAGCTTTCAAGATGATGCAAAGTATGAGCATGTTGGTCAAGACACAAGATCGCAAGATGGCAAAGATGACCAAGACAAATAAGGAAAAGATTTAAAGATCTCGGAATTAAAGACCAAGTCAAAAGACAATGAAAAAGGCTCAAGATCAAAGATCACAAAGCATGATGGAACAAAGCCGACTACAACAAAGATAAAGACCAAGACCAAGATCAAGACTACAAAAGCTTAAAGATAATGCAATCTTAATGACCTTACTTCGGGAGAGATTTTTCGCCTCAAAATATTGAGCCGAACAAGGAAGTCGCGGTCATTTCTTTACTTAGCTAGGTCTTTACTTTGTAACCGATGTAATAGGCTAGTTATAGACCCGGGTTTGAGGTTTAAGCTAACATTGTATACGTTATGGGCCAAAAGCCAAACCAAAGCCGAGCCCCACCCATCCCTCTCTTAACTTAGGCGACATCAACATGTGGTGTCCCTATATATACCCCTCTCCACCTATGGAGAAGGGGTTGGTCACTTGTGTATTTTTCTCCTCTTACAAGCTAATCAACCATCTTTTCTTTCTACTATCTCTCTCGCTCTAACTTTCTCTCTCTAAGTATTATTCCTATTTTCTCTAATTTAGGTTCGGTATATGTGAAGTGGAAATGATATATTAGTCTAACATCACAAAACATAAACTATTTTTAAATCAAAAAATCAGTTTCCTGTATTAATTAACGGCACATATCAACTTATGAAGCTTGAAATATGAAAAACCAAAACACCGCAGCAAGCTTAAACAGACACAAACATACATGCTGAAACACACAATCATAGCAACACACCCTATCAAAATTTTTATACAGTTAAAACATGGTAAAACTTACACATATCAAGAATGAAAAAAACCTAGCCTTGATAAACGACCTAGAACCCAAATCGTCACGTAAATATGCAAGAACTTAAACAAATCAGTTATAAAAAAGAAAAAAACACCTCCAAACACCACATGTAATACACCATTTCAAAAACCTCACACGTCTAAAATATAATCATACTTACAAAAAAAAATAAAAAATCATACTTACAGAAACGAACAACAACGACAAAAAAAACTTACCTTGAATATGTGAAAGATATCAACAATACAACTGCCAACACAATTACCACCGTCACAACCTAAAACCTACACAATTAAACAAAAAAGCTTAAAAATTAAATAAAAGAACTTCAAAAGGCCGCATGCAATACATCATTCCCTAAATCTCACACACCTAAAACATAATCAAACTTACACTAACCTAAATCCGTTAAATATAAAAGAAACACATCTAGCAAGATATATGAAACCACAAACCCAAACAACCACCACTCATAACCAGTATCTGAATATCTGGAGAGAGAAGAGATGACTCATCAAATGTCAAGCACCAAAGAAGAGTATTCGGTACACTTTCATAAATGATGCAAAGAAGAGTAGCAAATACACTTTCATAGACGATGCATAGTTTGTAACGAAACGAGCCAACAAATAACAACCAAAACCCAAAAATGGTCCGACAAACAACCCACTAAGCCCAACCGGACAACATTAACTCAAAACGACCAACATAAAAGGGTGATGATTTGCACACTCCATAAATTGATTGATACACTCAAAAATATGCGTGTCATGACTATTATACCCTTAATATGTGCACACTCCAATAAATGATATAGGGGTATAAATGTCAAGACACACACAATTTGAGTGTGCAAATAAATAAGTGGAGTGTGCAAATCACCACCCAACATAAACTGACAAAACTATGTCGCTCGCACGTCTAATGTATAACAAGTTAATTATATGCATTTTATGACTCAATCTACTTGAACATTCTTTTTATATGTACTTTTGATCTGAGGGCACGAATTGGCAAAACTTTTATTTTAAAATTGAGGGCGTTTCTTGGATTTATATGTACTTTGACCCGAGGGCACGAATTAGCAAGACTTTTATTTTAAAATTGAGGGTGTTTCTTGGAGAGTTTTATTAGTACTTTGATAAACCTAATTAGAAAAAGAGGTGATTTGCACACTCTTTAAATTGATTGGCACACTTAAAAAGATGTATGTCATGACTATTATACCTTTAATATTAACACACTCTACCAAGTGGTGTAGAGATATAAATGTCAAAACATACATAATTTGAGTGTGCCAAACAATTTTAAGAGTGTGCAAATCACCACTCATAAGAAAATTGATCGGACAATGTTAATTGTCATTGCATGCAAGTGATGCAACCAACCATTAATATACTTTGGAACTTTGTCACATGAGATTGGTCATTAATATGATATAAATATAATTAGATATTTATGTTGGTTTTAAACTTTCATAACAATTATATTAAACTACAACATCAAAGCATAGAATAGCGGAAGCAAATAAAGGATCAAATAACATGTTTGAATAATTAACCGAATTAGGGTTACATACCTTTTGATTCTAGCCCGAACAAGAATCAAATTGCTTAGGGATTATCTCCAAGAACCCTAATTAGGGTTTATACGAAAACAATCCAAGAACAATCTAAAGGAAGATTGTATCACGATCTTGTACATACGCTATGTATCGAGTTAACCAATCACTAGCTTGATAACACGTAGCGTTTAAACGAACGATTCGATTCGATCAGCCCAAGGTTATGGGGTCGAATGTAAGACAAAGGAGTGATAGAGTTTAGGGACAAAGGAGTGATAGAGTTTAGGGATTATTATCTCTCTTTCACCTCTCCATATGGGTGTTTATATAGGCACCCTAACCCTAATACTTGGTGAAACAAGTAACATCAATTCATTAATTATGCAACATCAATTATGTAACATCAATTCATTAATTATGTAACATCAATTGTGTAACATCAATTCATTAATTATGTAACATTAATTATGTAACATTATGTAACATCAATTATGTAACATTAATTCATTAATTATGTAACATCAATTCATTAATTATGTAACATTATGTAACATCAATTATGTAATTATGTACTTGTCCTTGTCCTTAACTCGTAGTGAGTGCAATCCCGTGATCTTGAGTTCGATCCTAACACACATCTATTAATTTATCATCCATAAACTAACAAATATTTCTCGCCCATAACAATGATTCTCCCTTCCAAAGACCCTTGACCTCAAGGGTCAATGCCAAATTCGAGAAATCTCTTTTCCTAGTTAGTCAAGAGTTCCCAAGTAGCATATTTTCACTGCCATTGTATCACTGAATTATACCATAGACCACATCTCTATTTCCTTATTTGGCTAGCTTCCTATTTTTACGTTTTTGTACTTTTTCTTACGTTTTTTAACGGTTTTCTAAAGTTTTTTGTACGTTTTAAAACGTTAAAAAACGTACGGAAATGTATAAAACATACGAAAAGGGTCAAATACGTATAAAAACTTACGAAACGTAAAAATACTTATGAAAACTAATAAAAACGGATGAAAACGTACAAAAACGTATACAACGGACGAAAACGTATAAAATGTATAAAAACGTACGAAGACGTTCAAAAACGTATAAAAACGTACTGAACGTAAAAAACTGATAAAAACGGATGAAAACGGACAAAACTTGGAAAAACGTAAAAAACGTACAAAAACGGATGAAAACATATAAAAACGTTCAAAAATGGATAAAACTAATAAAAACGGATGAAAACGTACCAAACGTAGTAAAACGGTATATGAACATAAAAGGAACGTATAAAAAAGTTAAAAATTAAACAGAAATAAAATTATAAAAAGGGATTAAGACGTAAAACAACACCGAACTTTTTCAAATTTATCGATTTGGTACGTGTACTCTTTAAAAGCTATACAATAGCAACGAACTTTTAATAAGTGTGTCGATATGCATATTTTGATGACGTGTCATACATGAAAGGCTGACACGTGGCACTATTTATAACGTGACACATCATTAAAATGTGCATATCGACACACTTATTGAAAGTTCGTTGCTATTATACAGCTTTTAAAGAGTAACACGAACCAATCGATAAATTTGAAAAAATGTTCGGGTACTTGATTTTAACGCTCAATCCCAAAAAAAAAAAAAATTAAAAAAAAAAAATAAATAAAAAATCACTCTACAATCCACACAGACCATTTTACAAACACTACGAGGTATTTAATACCATGTTCCAACATCTAAACTCAAGTTAATACTCAAAATATGCATGCTATTATTTGATTGAAAAAAATTAGTTATATATTATTTTAGTTGAAATACTCTTATGTTAAGTTTGAGCATTTTTTATCATCATCATATTATCATATTTAATATTTTTTATTTTGAAAAAAAAACAACGTAATTCTCTCTAAAACGTATTATCAATACGAATGGAAAAGACGAGAAAACATATAATATAAAACAAAAAAATGAAACAAAGAAAAAAACAAAGAAAAAAAAAAGTAAAAAAAAAGCTAAATGAAAGAAAGAAAATAAAAGGAAGAAAAGAGAAAACACATTAAGAGGTAGTAAGACATCCCCTCCCCATCTTGTTGGGTAAGAGGTTTCAGCCTCTGACTGCCTCTGAATGAAAATAAAAAAACAAACGCACTTAATGACCAAAATGCCTGACCGCGTCTGAACGAGACAGATTAAGAGGCTGTTAAGAGGCAACTTTTAAAAAACAAACACCACCTTAGTGCAATTGTGGGAATCAGGTCATACTTGAAATGGGTTTAAAGGTACGGAGTGTACACCTATCAAGTCACTAATTCTCCTTAACTATTTTAGTGGTTAGCTTAATGACTATTAAATGGGCGGTTTCAACATTAAATGTTTGTAACCACCTTGACCTATTAAATGAGCGGTTTCAAGATTGACTTAATGACTATGATTATGGTCATGTGACCACTATGCATTCATGGAGTAGGTTATGAGATTAATGGTCGATTAATTCTCATAACTCTTTTGACCAGGAGTTACAACTCTTTTGATTAAGAGTTTTCATCCCTATAAGAGATGAAACACTTGCATGAAGAGTGACACAGAAACATAAACACTTAAAGGCGAAAGGGTTCTAGAATTGTGCCTAATTCAAGAACATAAACCCCCATGTTCAAGGCACGATAGTCCATTTTTTAGTTAACGACGAAAACTGACGACCGTTAGCGCGAGGGATACGGAGTGCAACGAAACAGTGTTTTGAGGGACACTCAGTGCAAAAAAATCTTAATGAGGATACGGAGTGCAATTTTGCGAACCACAAGGACTTTTTTTGCACTTTACCCTAAATTTTAATCTATACTAAATATGAAGGGAAAACACATTTCTTTAAATTTCAACAAGATGAGTAAGTTTTTTTAAATGTACTTACTTATAAAGTGGAATACATTATATTAATTATTTTAAAAAAAGTTTAATTCACTCTTACTTACTCTTCATTCGTATATAAATTTACACGTCTATTGTTCCACCATATTATCTAGCTACCAAAGTACTATCCTAACTACGATAAGACCGTAATAAAACTAATACTATCTTTATAATAACCATATCTGAATGTAAAAAATGCTTGATATCACAAAATAACAAATAAAAAACAATATATCAAATTATAAATTGAGCAAAGCTACATCTATAAAAAGATTACATAATTATAATTACACGATAATTTGACAAGTGTAGTGGTCTAATCATATTGTATCATAACTTCTCTTACTTTTTATATCTTACCTTTTACATTTGGTTGACAACTCATTATGTGGATATAATTTTATAGTAAAATTTGTAAATCTAGCATTCCTCTAACCAATTACACCCTTAAACATCCACCCGCGTCTTACACTTATCAAGCATGGAAAAAGTCATGAAAATGTAACAACTTGGCAATTTTTGTTGTGTTGTGTAGCTATTTTTGTTTTTTGCTATTGTATAAATCATATTTTAAATTCTTTTTATTGTATGTATTTTGTGACGAATTTACCTCTAGCACTTATCAACACTCCTATTAACATGTAGGTGCATAATTATTACTCGTATAAAATACACATAATGAACATAATTTAAAAGTATGCATACGATAAAAGATAATACCGTAAGAACAATTTCAAAACAAATGGGGTGTTTTTTCGGCTTATATGTGGCCTTATGAGTTTATTTGATTTCGGCTTATATTTCATGTTAATACAAATAATGTCTAAAAACTTTATTTATATTTTTTGACCTCTCAACGTTTTGATAATAACAAAATGTAAAAACGTTTACAATAAAAATAAACATTTACAAATTATCAAATGTAAAATTTAATTTCTAAGATTAGTGATCACTTAAGGTATGGACAAACAAATTAATTAAGCATGATTAGTGATCAAGAAAATATTTTTCTTTTAATCCTCACTTTTAATTCTACAAAAGTATTTTTTTTTAAATACATTTACAAAATATTTTCTAATTAAAAGAAATGTTTTATTAAAAACTTAAAATTTGAAATTCAAATTTTCCCGCCAAAATGGAAGGTTTCATTACAGATACAACCTTCACCACAAAAAGACAAAAAAGGGAGCAGAGTCTAGTCGCGGCCCCCTTATAAATAAGGGACCGCCGGGACCGCCCCCAGATGACCGTTGGGATTCCCTGCCTATAAATACTGCTCTATTCCCAGTAGAAAAATCATTCCTCTTTGCACGAAATTTTTCAGTCTTTCTTTTCTCTCTTTAAACCTTCTTTCTCTCACTAAAACTCTTGATCACTAACATACTTAGATCTTGTTTCAAGTGATCTAAATTCTTCTTCTCATCTCTACCCTCTCATTCAAGTATAAGAGAAGAACACTCGTATTCGTCAAGAAACGAAGTGTTAATTAGTGATCTCTCATCTTTTATTCCAAGTACCAAAACTCTATTGTATTTATCTTGTGTATTTATGTAATTCGGATATTGTGTACATCCGATAGTGTAGATCTTGCGAGTGTGTATATCTTGTGAAGTGGTAGATTGGTTCTAGCTAAGATTAGGACTCGACATTTAGCTTAATGTCAGCAAATAACGTAAGCAACGTGTAAACAGTTTTCTCCGCCTAAAGGGAGCTTGTTGACATAGTGAAATCTCGAGTCAGATACTCGGAGAGTATAGTATGGCGAAGAGGTGCTTCGTAGCCGAACCACTATAAAATCTTGGTGTCTTGGTTTGGTTGTTTCTTTCCTTATCTTTTTTACTTTATTATTGTTGTTATTTAGTTTTGATTTAGATAGTTATTGTTTGTTCATATTGTGATTTGATTGAACATATAACTCGGATCTATACATTTTTTAAAGTAAACTTTTAAAAAGTAAAACAAACGTGTAAACTATTCAACCCCCCTTCTAGTTTTTCACAATTGGTATCAGGAGCAAGGTCACTCAAGATTTTTAAAATATATTGTATTTTAAAGCTTGGGTCGATCTATGGATTCCGACAAGTATCTAGGAGGGCAATCTATGCAAAGACCACCACTCTTTGAAAGCGATAGTTTTATTTATTGGAAAAATAGATTCGAGACATATGTTAAATCAAAAGATCTAGATCTTTGGCATGTTATTACCAATGGTGATTTTCAACCTATTGTACAAAATCCAGAAACCAAATTAGATGAGGTTATCCCTTTTGAAAAACAAACTGATGATCTCAAAAAGAGACTTGCGAAAAATAATGAAGCCAAAATGGTCATTTACAATGCTTTGCCAATAAAAGAATATAAAAGAATTTTCATGTGTAACACGGTAAAAGAAATTTGGAAAACCTTGTTAATCACCCGTCAAGGTAATAGCCAAGTCAAAGATAATAAGATCGACCTTTTGGTTCAACAATATGAACAATTCATCATTTTCGAAGACGGATCTATAGATAGTGCTTTTGCTAGATTTAATACTATTATTACTAGTCTTAAAGATCTTGATGAGGGTTATTCTAGTAAGAACTATGTAAGGAAGTTTCTTAGAGCTCTACATCCTAAATGGAGAGCAAAGGTCACGGTGATTGAAGACGTCACTATCTCTTGATGAACTTATCGGGAACCTTAAAGTTCACAAAATGATCATCAAAAAAGATTCCGAAATAATCAAAGCAAAAGTTGAAAGGAAACCTATTGCTTTAAAGGCTAAGAAAGAATCTAGTGATGAAGAGTGTTCGACTTCCGATGGTGAAGACGAAGAGTACGCCATGGCGGTAAGAGACTTCAAGAAGTTCTGTAAAAGAAGAGGTAGATTCGTGAGACAACCTCGGAACGACAAAAAGACACTCCAAAGAAGTCGTGATGACAAGAATGGTAAAAGTGATAGAAAATGCTTTAGATACGGCGTTCCAAATTATCTTATTGGAGAATGTCCAAAACCACCGAAAGATAAGAACCAAAGAGCTTTTGTCGGAGGCTCTTGGAGCGATAGCGGTGAAGAAGATGATGAGAAGGTCAAAGATGAAACGTGTCTTGTAGCTCATGCATCAAGTGAGGTTTGTTTCGAATCATCTTATTTTAGTGATGTAAACTCATCAATTGATGATTTAGCTTTAGACAACGAATATGATAATTTATGCAAAATGAGTATAAAGATAATCACTAAAAACAAAAAATTAAAAGCTACTAGAAATAGTCTAGAAAATGATCTTAGATAATTAAAAGATAAATTGTCCACACTCGAGAAAAACAAGGGAGTTGATCTCGATTGTGCAAAGTGTCATGTACTTAAAATTGAGAACAAAAAATTCAAAGAAGAATCTACTAGATTAAAATTTAAAAAGAGTACACATTGCTTAAATGAAATGTTAAGTAATTAAAAACCCTCCGGTGATAAATTAGGTTTAGGGTTTAATTCATTTTAAGCATCATCTTGTGGAACTAAGGAAATAAAATTTGTAAAAGCTCAGAAAAAGGCGTATTCTGATGGAGGTCCCATAAACCTGGGCGGCCCCCTAAGTGATCAGGCGGCCCCCAAAATAAATACAAGACCGCCACCAGCAATGCCTGGATCTAAGAAAACTGTGTCTTTTAAAAAATCCATTTTGGGTCCTAGACCAAAACACATAATTGTAAACAAAGCCAAAGTTCCTGTTACTAGTGATAATGAAGTTAAACAATTCTATAAGCCATTGTCAAAACCCGGAGTTGGATTTTCAAAACCCAATTTTATGTCAAAAACTCCACCTCCTAGAAGAATCAATAATAATTATTCTCGTCCTAAAACATCGCAACCAAAAAGACATGTTGGTCGACAAAACAAACCTCATGGCTTTCCTATAAGTTGGAACAACTTTCCACATCAAAGTTACATGCCTTGGGAAATGTGTCTTCCATTCTCACATCCTAACCAATTGCATCAAATGCAAGGGATATTTGGCACTAACAACTTTAGACCCATGAGATATTAGGGGCCAAATGTTTGAGTTATTGTCTTATATAATTAGATATGCCTTGGAGTCGACTTGGAGCCTGACGAATGGATCAAGGATAGCGGATGCTCTAAACATATGATGGAACCTAAAGCTCTTCTCCACTTACAAGGCATGCAATGGAGGTAACGTCATTTTTGGTAGTAATCTTCGCGGTAACATCATTGGCAAAGGTACGATTTCTAATGACTCTCTCAAAATAGATAATGCAGAACATGTCGATAACTTAGGATTTAATTTGCTAAGTATAGGACAAATATGTGACAATAAGTGTAGAGTAACTTCCTCTGAACATGATAGTGAAATCACTAAGGATGGTAAAATCATAGGTAGAGGTATTAGGAAGAAAGGCTTATATGTGATGAAATTATGAAATAATCCAAAGGATCAAATTTGTCTAACAACGATTGATGAAAATTCCACCTTGTGGCATAGGAGATTAGGACACTCTAATATGCGTCTCATTCAATTGTTGTCCTCTAAGGATTTAGTTAGAAACTTACCTAAGCTTAAGTTTGATCAACACTTTTGTGATTCTTGCAAAATAGGAAAATAAGCTCACGTTAGTCACAAAGCTGAGAATATAGTCTCAACGACAAGATGCTTAGAACTTCTCCATATGGATCTCTTTGATCCATCCGTCGTATAGAGTTACGGAGGAAACCGTTACACCCTAGTCATAGTAGATGACTACTCTAGGTATACCTGGACTAGATTTCTTAAGGATAAAACCAAAGCTTTCGATCAATTCGAAATATTTAGTAGGAAAACCCAAAACCAATTAGGTTGTTCAATAGTGTCAATAAGAACCGACCACGGCAGAGAATTTGATAATGAGGTGCAATTTGGAGAGTTTTGTAATACCAACGGTATTACACATAACTTCTCGGCTCCACGCACTCCTCAATCAAATGGCGTGGTCGAAAGGAAAAATAGGACACTTCAAGAAATGAGTAAAACTATGTTGAATGAGCAATCGTTACCACAAAAGTTTTGGTGTAACGTCATAGATACTTCAACATACATTCTCAACTGAATTCTCATTAGAGCCATTCTAGGAAAAACACCTTATGAACTCTTAAGAGATAGAAAACCTATGCTAGATTATTTTATAGTGTTTGGAAGTAAGTGCTTCATTTTGAACACTAAAGACTACCTTACCAAGTTTGACCCAAAGTCATGCGAAGGTGTCTTTTTAGGTTATTCTCAAAATAGTAAAGCCTGCATCATCCTAAACAAACACATTAGAAAAGTCGAAGAATCACTTAACGCGACTTTCAATGAAACTCATCCACCCTCTAAGACATTACCATTGGTAGATGATAACTTAGATGAAAAAGAAGCAATTAAGGTCACCGAAAAGAAAAACCTAGAAAACAACATTGTGGATGAAACTTTGGAGATTAATGAAATAGTCAACATTAAGGAATCTAGGAACCATCCATTAGAAGATGTCATAGGAAACCTTAACCAAAGAACCTTTAGGTCACAAGCCCAAAACCAAAGTAACTTCTTTTGTTTTATACCTAAGAATATAAATGAAGCATTAGGAGATGAAAGTTGGATATTCGCCATGCAAGAAGAACTAAATCAATTCATTGCTAACGACGTTTGAGAGTTAGTTCCTCAACTTAGGAATATGACAATCATAGGAACTAAGTGGTATTTAGAAATAAGTTAGACAAGAACGGTATTGTTTCTCGAAATAAGGCTAGGTTAGTTGCTCAAGGCTACAACCAACAAGAGGGCATCGATTATGATGAAACTTATGCCCCGATTGCTAGACTTGAGTCCATTAGAATATTATTAGCTTATGCTTGTGCCTTAGATTTTAAACTATTCCAGATAGATGTAAAAAGTGCATTCCTGAACGGTTTCATCAATGAGGAGGTATATGTGGCACAACCTCCGGGATTCATTGATTTCGAAAAACCGAATCATGTTTATAAATTAAAGAAAGCTTTATATGGTCTTAAACAAGCACCCAAAGCTTGGTATGACAGATTAAAAGGTTTCCTTATTAAACATGAATATAAAATGGGAATGGTAGATAACACTCTTTTTACAAAGAAGAAAAGTTCAAATCTCATCATTGTTCAAATATATGTCGATGACATTATATTCGGTTCAACTTGTCAAGACATGTGTGATGAATTTGCCAAAATCATGCATGACGAGTTCGAGATGAGCATAATGGGTAAACTTAACTTCTTCCTTCGATTACAAATAAAACAAATGGAAGATGCTATCTTCTTTAATCAATCTAAGTATATTAAAGAAATGCTTAAAAAAATTTGGTCTAGAAGATTCTAAACCAATGAAAACCCCCATGTCCTCTGATACTAAACTCACAAAAGATGAAGAGTGTGAGTCGGTAGATAGTACCAAGTATCGAGGCATGATAGGTATCTTATTATACCTAACGGCAAGTTGGCCCGATATCATGTTTAGTGTCTGCCTTTATGTCCGCTTCCAAGAGGCTCCTAAAACCTCTCACCTTGAAGCAGTTAAGCGTATCTTCTAATACATTAAAGGCACTATGCACTTAGGATTATGGTATCCTAAGGGGATCGGCATAGAAACAGTAGTATATGCCGACTCTGATCATGCGGGAGATTATGTGGACAGAAAGAGCACTAGTGGTATTTGTACATTCGTGAGATGTTGTTTGACATCTTAGTTCTCGAAGAAATAAACCGCTCTTGCTATATCCACTATCGAAGCCGAATACGTAAGCGCCAAAAAGGCATGCCAACAAGCACTATGGATGAAATAAGCTCTCATCGACTAAGACGTACGACTCGACGACGTTCCTATCATGTGCGACAACAAAGGCGCGATTGACCTTAGCAAAAACCTGATGCAACATTATCGTACCAAATACGTCAAAATACGTCACCACTTTCTTCGTGATAATGTCCAAAAAGGACATATCTCAATCGAAAAAGTGTCGTCCGTCAATAACATCACTGACATCCTTACTAAACCCCTTAAACGTGAATCGTTTAACTATCTGCGTCTTGGTTTAGGAATGATGGAACACATTCCATAAATCATTTTAGTCCGCTTCTATTTCTTCTGTCTCACTTCTAGTCCGTGTTCTATTCTGTGTCGCGACAACTTAAATACTTCATCCGAAGTACTTTAAGCATATTTAATTCGTGAAATGCAAATTAAAATGTCACTCCTCTTTGTAAATTTTTTGTCAAAAACTAAGTCCAAAAACCCTTAACTAAAGGTGGCCCCCATATAGGCGCCCCCCCTAATATATATTTGGGACCGCCAGGAGATATGATACCGCCACTAGCAGAACATAAAATGGAACACTTAAACCAAAAAAAATTAAAACAAAAAAACAAAACACCCCCTTACCTGCTGCACTCGACGAACACGACCCAAAACCCACTAAAACTTAAATCCAACCATTAAAACATCAATTGAAGATCAAATCAACACTAATAATCAATCCTAACATCTTAAAGATCATCAATTGTAAGTTATTTCATCCATTTTCTTTTAATTTGAGTCTAGGGTTCATGATGAACACCAAAAATTAAAATTGGGGATTTTTAAATTTTCTTTTAATTTTGCACAATTAAGATTACTAGGATACAATGTATAACTAATATGCTTCCCGTAGATATAGGATTTGCATACATTAGTGAATTTGCTGAAAAATTGATTTCGAACCAAAACCCCAATTTTATTTTCAAATCACACACGTTAGAAACATAATAAAATTGTTGTTATGCATTGTTAATCCAACCCAAAAACGTTTTAAAACACATGCATGATGATCTCATGAACAAATTTTGAGATACATAATTCATATGTATTTTTCGACTTGTTTGGATGAGCAAAATCAAAATAAGGAGCATTTGGGTTAACTCTTAGGATGTTATATTTAGGTCAAGTTAATCGTTACTCCATATTTGTTATATTTAGGCACACACTAGAAACAATTCTCATGACATATTACAAGTGAAACGGTAATAAAATGTGATTTCATTTTTGTTTTAGGAAATCATGCCTCGTAAGTCATCCGAAGATCATAAAAATATAAGAGCCTACATACCAATGATATCACATGAATACCATACACCTATAAAATAAAAACTAAGAGACCTTGAAAGCCGTTACATTCATAAGGGTCGGGTGGTTTTTGATAACTTTGCGGATCTAAACTATGTTCGGTCTCTGTTCCATTTTGTCGAGTTCTAGTGTCTCCTTGAAATAAGTGAACGAATTTATCCTTGCTTCATTCTTGAGTTTTGTAGAATATCTTAACACAATTATGGAATGATTCACTTAGAGTTTTAGAGAGAGAAAAATGATTGGATGAACACTTAGAGAGAGAAATAAAAATGATAATTTTAGCTTAAGTGAAATGTAACAAAATGAACAACCAACCCCCTCTCTATATGTGGAGAGGGTTTATATATGCCTTACTTAGTAGGCCATGGACCCTAAGTGGGCTGGTCCATAGGCCTTTGGCCCGGTTAGCTTTCTAACTTAACTTATAACTTACTACGAGCTACGACTAACTATATTGGTAGTGACCGACACTTTTTCGTATTTCTAACAATCTCCCCCTAAGGGAGGTTACTCCAAGTTACAAAAATTTAAACTTAGCATACTATGCTTTTACTTCGGTCTTGAGCTCGTAGTCTTTAACTATAATCATTAACTTGTGATTTGATGTAGTGATCATTGACTTTGGATTTGAGCTAGTTCTGTTGTCTTGACATGAATGTGGTCTTTGAGCTTCTTGAAATCATCAACCAAGCATAATCTCGTTTTGCCATCTTGTAAACTTTGTCATCTTATGAACTTGTGACTTCTAGACCGACATGCTCATACCTTTCTTGATTTGATAATCTTGAAAAGCTTTAATAATGCATCTTTCTTGAAATTCTTTAACTTTAACACTTTGTTACTTCAAAAAGGATGTACGGTATCAGAGTAGCGGAAGTCTTGAAACATGTACTTAAGCTTTCATGATGTCTTTATATTTGTCGGTTGGGTATGAGCATGTGGCTATGAATCTTGTGAGTCAGCTGGAATCAGGTACCTCCATCACCATCTTTGGATATTCTTGAAATAAAACAGTTAGCAACAAAGCAGGGAGATGAATATGGCTTTGTCATTCGCCCGTGTTTGGTTGGAGTAACCTTCGAATCCATGAGGATCGACTTGTGATCCGATATATTCAATTTAAGAAGAATCTTCTTGACAGGATTTCCAGCTATAGTATTGAATCATTCCAACACATATGTATTAGATTCATCGTACTCAGCATGTTCTCATTATCGGAACGTCTCAAAGCAGACAGCACGATATGAGTGAACCAGCGAGTTGCTATCTTACCGATTGAAATAAAAAATTGATTTGAAAATCAATCGATGTGTCACTTGCTAAAGTGGTTTTGTGACACATCAAGAGTGTTAATCATTTCAAAAATTCATCAACAATCATCAATTCATAACCTAGAACAAGTTTGATTCTTATAGAATCGCACCATCGTTTCTTTCCAGTTGTCACAAGTTTGATTCATATAGAATCATACAAGTTACCTACCATGAACTTGTTTGATGTTGGCTCAAGCAGGATTTCCATCTTCATTGTGAATGAAATCACTCGGATGTTCTAGCAAAATCACAAGGATAATGCATAGGACTCTTAATATGTTAACTTGTTATTCACATTGTGTGACTTAGCAAGCATGATTTGACAAGTGTCCTAATGAGATTTATGGATGATCTCTTTTGGCTCTAGACTCAATAGTGCACTTTGTTTTTAGTGATCGAAGGCTAGAGCAGACTGCCACCTTTTCAATATCAACCAACTTGGAATGAGAAAGTTGATAGAAATGCGTGTAATCTCTATGAGAAATGAAACAAGAGTCTATTGAGAGACTTTGAGTGGCTAGGGAGGGTTGTGTATAGCGTCATTGGGTCCATGACTGTCTTCAATGTCAGACAACACCTTAGTGTTTCTGACAGATTATGTATTGACCCGGTTTCTGCCTAAGTGTATGGAGGGCTTCTTTTTTTTCACCCTTTATCCTTACATTTCTTTTTCATTCTTCAACCCCTTTAATGCTTACCGAGATTTCATAACTAACACCTTGTTGGGTTTGTTCCAGTGTTAGCTTCATCTCAGTCAGCATTATTCCCGATTCTCACTTTTTCTCCTTTTGTATCATACCTAAGGACTTCTACACTAAGTAGTGGATATCCCTGGGTAGATCCCTCAAGTTCTGGTTGGATCATTGGATTTAAATACCTATGCCTAACCACCTTATAACTTCATAAATTTAAGTACATGGGCGGTCTTTAGAGTATCCCATCACAATCAAAACCAAAATCATTGAAAAATTCAATCGAAGTGTTTGATATAAATATAAAAAGATTTACACTTTGAGAGTTTTCATCATCACAAAAAGCTCCCTTTAACATGTGCACCGTAATCGTAGTACATGCTAAGTGTTGGAGTGCATTGAGTCCATTTTATATGATCACGTGTCAATACAATTAAGATTCAGTTTAATCACATTTTCTCCCCTTATCCAAAATGTTAATCCCTTGATATTGTAGGATCGATATACCTTAGTATAATAAGCCTTTAGCCTGTAAAGGATGTTACTTCCTTGAATAAATCCAAGTTAATAACAATGAAACACTGATGTAATACTATCAACTATGCGGAAACTAGTTAACAGTATCAAGAAGAACACACAATGATTTAACAAATGATTTGTATTATCACACCTTGAATCTGCCTAAGTTTGCAGATCCCTAATACAATACTTATCTCTAATACTTCTAACTAATGCTTTTTCTTGTGTCGTCTAATACCTTCCTAGAGATCCTTTTATAAACGTAAGGATAACTCTAGTAGGTGTACAGTTCTTGTATGACATAAATACTAATAACTAATGTAACTGTTATATGATTAATACTTGATAAATACTAATGTAACCGTTTAACTAATAATGCTTTAAAGTTCCTTTAATAACGGCAGTACTTTGACTTTCTCATACTAAGCGGGCAGTACTTTGACCTTCAACTTAGCAGTACTTTGACCTTCTGACTTGTATTTCCTAACAATCCTCCCCTAACTTGAATTCTACTTGCTTGACTTCAAGTTTCTTGATGGTTGGACATCTTTGTTCAGCATCAATACAAGTCTTCAATCTTCTAGATATAATCCTCTAAGCAGTATCTTGTATACAATCTGTTTGAGTATCTTGAAATGAAACCTCTTGTTTTGAACATAAACACTTTCAAAAATTCTTTGTCTTTGCATCAAACAGATTGTTCTTCAATCAGCTGCAGGTCTTCTCAGCAACATAAATGGTTTTTATGAGCCTTTACCAACACTCATGGTGAACTGAAAACCACTTCAACACTCAAAACATGAATCATAGTGTGTTGAATACTATATGACTTTTGGTAAGTCATTACAACCATGAACGGATTTGATAAGTCTTTACCTGTAGCCGTTTGCTCAGGACTAGCCAACTCTCAGTAATAAAACATTGGTGAGTTGAGAACCATATAGTTTTGAGCAAACTATTAAAGCTATAAACGGATTTGAAGATCACACCAGAGCCGTACCCTCATGGTGAATCAAACTCTTTCTTGTCTGTTAGACATGGTGAGTTGAATACCATTTGTCATGTAGTGCAAGCACTAACATCAGGTGTTACTCTCAAAACTTTGAAAAATATTGTGCTTTAAAAAGTTTTTGCACACTCAAAACTTCAAAATATTTCAAAAACAACTTTTTAACTAGCAGTACTTTCAAAATAAGGTACTGCTTGTTCACAGTTAAGTCTTTTTATCAAAACAAGATATGTTACTTTCAAAGAAAATTTTGATAAATCATACCAGTTGTTTAAGAATCATCACCATCTTCAGTTGTCCATAAAATAAACAGATGTATCAATGTGATAGCTATTTCACTCTCATCTTCAACTTCCATACCATGATCTAGCATCCTGATCATCAGCTCTCTTGATAGAGGATATCTTCTTTCTGCCAGCATATGAAGCATTGTAGATCCTCTAACTCTAATGATGTTACTCAAAGATTCATTAAGTCTCATCTTATAATTTCCGAATTCTTGTTGATTATTCCAGAAATCATCATTCACTTGTTGCAGAAGTCTCCCAAATGGTTGTAGATCACCAGAAGTATCAATATCCTAACCAGTTGGTGAATATGTTATATAGTCTTGTACAACCAGATATGAGATCGTATAGGATCCGTTATCCAAAATGTTACAGTATCTCCCACAGTGTGTGAAAGCTCTGAAATGATTATTTGCTCTATAAAATTATGAGATACTTCTCCATCGGGTGAGTTCAATGACTTGAATTAGTAATCATAGAGATTGCTTCCAGTGACTCTCTATCTTGTGCACTCTTCTCAAAGTCTACAATCCTAAGATAGTTTCTGAGCTCATCAATTTCTCTGTCCTCAATTTAAGCTTCTTTGATGGTTGTTCTTCTGTAACTGTAGCTTTTCTCTTCCTTAAGAGTCTATTTTGCATTCTCATCCTGTAACCTCTGCTTTCTTTTCTGAACCATTGGAATAAATCCTTGAGAGAATCTTCTGATGGATTCGTGAAACTTTATCATACAGTTCCTTCATTTATGGGATACTCCCTTAGTTTTTGTTAAATTCTTGTATCCTTGTACCCTTTAAGAGCTCATCATTTGATTCGTTCTTATGTAAAGAGGATGTAGGTTTCTTCCGAAATAGTCTTTGGTTTTGGTTTCTTCAAATCTTCCAACCTTTCTCTCTCTTCTTCTGTATCCCATTCTGCTTGAACCTTTCTAGCAACTTCCTCATCATGTGTAGTCTCCAAAGCTCTGATTTGTTGAAGAGTTAATTTCTTCTTTTTGGGCTTTTCAACCCAATTCCCTTTAGCTTTTTCTTATTGGTCAGTAGTAAAAAAAAAAATAATTTGAGTTGGTTGTTGAGGTTGAGATTGCATAGGACCAGGAATGCTTAAGCCTCTTGGTCTACTGATATTGAGAGGGATATCAGCAAGAAATTCATCATCTTTGAACTGTTCTTCAGGCGCTTTCTTCTGAGTTGGTAGAACTTGGACTTAATGGACATGCTTCATCATCAAAATTTAACATTCCTTGGTTAACAACACTTTGTCTAGCAGTACTTTGAATCCTCTCCAAATCCAAGTCTTCAGTATCCCCACTTTTTACATCAGAAGTATCCTTTCTTCTTCATATAATCAACTCGCTTCTGTTTCATCACTCTTTCTTTCTAAGTCAGGAGTAACAGCAACAACAGCATCTGTAGCATCAAAATCTTCATAAACAAAGGCTGTATGGTTATGGTCATCTTGATCATGATGCTCTTCAGACAAATTACCTTCATCTTTATTCCTCCCCAGTTTGACTGAAGGACCCACACAGCCCCAAACCACCCCCCACCGACACAACAACCCCCCCCCGACACCAACACAAACCAACCACACACCCCCCAAACACCCACCAACCACCCCAATAAAACCCACCCCCCCACAAACCCACCCACAACAAAAACACCACTACCACCCAAAAACCAACCCCCAACATTTTAACCCCCACCCTTCTTCTTTTGCTTCTTTCCTCTTTTCTTAAGCTTCTGACTTTTCACCCAAAGAATGTGATGTTTGACCAATGGCTTTACCCCTTTTGACAGTTTCTTGAGTTTGGCCTTTAGCTTGTGAATCTGTTTGGCTTGAGAAATGTTTTGCTTCTTGAGCCTCCTAACCTCCCTGTTTAAAGCATATAGATCCAAAAGTCCCTCATCTCCTCCAGATGTTTGAGACTCATCTGTGGGAGTATAATCATTGGGAGATTGTGGAATATCAGCAGCACCTTGAGCTTCAGCAGTACCTTGTAGAATACTAGCTTGAGCAGCACTTTGAGTAGGGGTACCTTGAGCATCCCTTGGAGAACTTTCAGCCCTAGAATGAGTACTCTCACTATGTGCTTCCTCTGCTGCTAATGCTGTTATGACCTCTAACATTGGTGGAGTCAAAGGTGTAATCCTACCTGAGAACTTAGGACTATTCTTTCTCATAAAAGTAAAGACCTTAGAGGGAAGAGTAACTGATGGTAGAAAATTCTGAGGTCTGGTTACTCCCTCTAATTGCTTGTTCAAAAATAGTTGAATGAATCTAGGATACATGAGAAAAGGTTTACCATTGGCAATATGTCCTAGCATTCCATTCATAATCATCAAAGAAAAATTGAACTTTTGGTTGGTTGTTAATCCTACCAGAGCTGATGCTATGTTAGTCCCAAATTGTTCCCATGATGTACTCTTAGGACTAAGACAGTGAAGTAAGACATGAACTAAATACTTCCACTGAGGGCTAAATAGAGGTTTAGAAAAAGTAAGTTGTGCCAAATTACCCTCATAGCCTATGTCTCTGAGCGAGTCCCAAATAACTTGCTTTGGAAAACAGTCAATACCATCAGTATCATCGAATAGTAGATCAGCCCGAATGGTTTCCTCTGAAATCAAAACCCTTTTTCCAGCTACCATTGCGCGAATATGAGGCACTTCATTAATTGATCTTAGAGAAGCTGTAGCCCAAAATTGTTGAAGCCACGGACCAATTAGATCAGGATCAACTAACAAAGAATAGTTAATTGAGCATCCAGTGAGATAATCAACGATTTGATGAAAATCAGCATTATGCTCAGTCTTCACCACACAAGCAATCATGTTATGTTTGTTACAGGTGCGAATATTGGCCATTTGATATGAAATTGATGTGCGTCGGAGGTTGTATTTAAAAAATTTGTGAATAAAAAGAAATGAAATGAGAGAAAAATGCAATTCAGTTGAGCATTTATAGGTTGCGTCGGTTAACAAAGAAAGTTACCGTTGTAAATACGTTTTTATCTCAAAAACGTACGTTTGACCGTTGACCGAACGTTAATAACTGTACTAGTTTGTAAGTAGTACTTTCTAAGCCGAGCGTTTTGCGTTGCTAAAGCAGTACTTTCAACCTAAAAAGCTTTCCAACTCAAATTTGTCAATCACAACCCTGCAATTTTTCAAAATATCTCTTCAAATCATTAAAACTTTGAACAATCATTCATATTCTCCCTATAAGCGTAACAATAGTGCTTCCAAAGATTCTTTCTAACCAGAATTGTACGTCACTTGAATACCAGTACTTTACATGTAGTCCTCCCCTCAAACGTAGCTATGGGTTCATAATACCAATGGTTACCACCAAAAAGTTAAATCTTGCCAAGTCAAAGCCTTTGGTGAGTAAATCTGCTACATTGTCATCAGTATGTACCTTGACCACATTAATGAGCCTCTGCTCATAACATCTCCGGGATAAAAAGTGATGTCGATTGAATATGCTTAGGTCTTTGATTTGAAGAAAGGATCTTCACAATTGTGCATATTGGTACTCTCATTGTCTATAGGATTTCAGTGTTCTGAGAAGTTTAAATCCCATAATTTAGCAGTTGATTTTGAATCCAAAGTACCTAAGCCAACAACTTGCAGCTGCTACCATCTTCTGCTCTGTAGATTGATATAGCCACAATCGTTTGTTTCTTGCTATTGCCAAAGAGACCAGTCTTCCTCCAAGATATTGCATCCTCCTGTTGTTGATGTCTATCCATGATTTGTTCCCTAGCATAGGTCCTATCTAAAAAAGCTTCTAAATGAAAAGGAGAATCCTTAGGATACCATAAACCCAATTTTGGTTGATGTTTGAGGTACCTAAAGATCCTTTTTACAGCATGCATGTGAGAGACCTTTGGAGTGACTTGAAACCTTGCACACAGACAAACAGCAAACATTATGTCTGGTCTTGAAGCAGTTAAGTACATGAGACACCCAATCATAGACCTATAAAGATGTACATCAACATCTTCACCCTCTTCATCTTTTCCTAGAGATTTATGAGCTTCTATTGGGGTAGATGCTGGCTTAATGGTTCTAAAGTCAAATTTGTTGAGAATGTCTTTCACATATTTGTCTTGACTTAGAAAAATACCAGCAGTAGTTTGCTTGACTTGAAGCCCCAAAAAGAAAGTGAGTTCACCCATTGAACTCATCTTGAATTCCTTTTGCATAAGTTCTTCAAAATCCTTCACCATAGAAGGCTTGGTAGATCCAAAAATAATATCATCAACATAAACCTGTACCAACATGATATCTCTTCTATCCTTCTTAATAAACAGAGTTTTATCAATAGCCCCTCTCCTATATCTATGTTTCAAAAGAAAAGTGGAAAGTCTTTCATACCATGCTCTTGGGGCTTGATGTAAGCCATAAAGTGCCTTGACTACTCTGTAGACCTTGTTTGGAGGAGCAGGATCTTTAAAACCTAGAGGCTGTTTTACATACACCTCTTCTGTGATGTTGCCATATAAAAATGCACTTTTGACATCCATCTGATAGACAGTAAAGCCCATGAAAGATGCAAATGCCAAAAAGAGTCTGATTGCTTTAATTCTGGCAACTGGTGCAAAAACTTCATCATAATCCACACCTTCTTCTTGTCTGTACCCTTGTGCAACCAGTCGTGCTTTATTCTTGATAATAGTACCCCGTTCATCCCTCTTGTTTCTAAAAACCCATTTAGTTCCAATCACTCTCTTGCCATCTGGTAAGTCACATAATACCCATACATTTTGTAGCTTGAATTGAAGCAGTTCTTCTTGCATCGCTTCAACCCAACTTTCATCTGCTAAAGCTTGAGAGACTTTCTTGGGTTCCTCTTGAGATAAGAAACAAGCAAACAAGCATGTCTGCTGATCTTTGTGGTTAGTTCTGTTTTGTTTGTACATAAAAGACAGCAATGCTTGATGTTGGTCAGAAGCACTTTCTTTAAGCTTTCTTCTTGTTAGAACCCCAGCAGTACTTTTGCCAATAATCTGACTCTGAGGATGATTCTTATGAATTCTAAGTGTAGGAGTAGAGCTGACATCAATGGTGTGATCCATGTTGTTGTAATCAGGCGCTCCATCTTCCTCATTGTCTGTATTTTCATCATCAAAAGAATTTGTAGAGAAAACACCATCTTTTGGAACATCATCATCAGAATCTGCATCAAAGAAACCTGTAGGTGTATTACCAGTACTTTGAGAAGGTGTGTTAGCAGTACTTAGAGTTAAAGTACTGTTGGCACTTTCTTTTCCCTTTTCAAGTGCTATTCTCCTCTTTTCCTCTTCAAAAGCATTCCTTTGAGCATCATTATGAACTTTAGCAATAGATTCTTGATGCATCAAACTCACAAGCTCATCATGTAGAGCTTGTTCCTCAGAGGACAATGGAACTTCTTTGTCAGCAGTACGTTCCTCTGAATGCTTATTCTGAGCTGCATTAATGCTTGGACCATGAACAATAAACTGCTGGTCATCTAAATCTTCAACATCATCATAAGTTGATACTTTTCCTCCTGAATCAGCATAGTTTTCTTTCCTTACAGGTATGTAATTCATTGAAGGAGTTAGAAGTTCAAGATCAAACATCCAATCAGGACCTTTTCCTTTTTGATTCTCCTGATTCTCAAGAAAGTCTACATGAAGACAGTCTTGAACTTTTCTTGTTACCCTGTTATAGACTCTAAAACCTTTGCTGCTAGTAGAGTATCCCAACAGATAGCCTTCTTCTGACTTGCCATCAAACTTACCCAATTGATCTAGGGTATTAAGTATAGTCAGAGGACATCCAAAAGGTCTCATGAAACTGATGTTAGGAGATCTGCCCATCAAAATTTCATAAGGAGTCTTCATCTGAGGTTTAGTCACCAAAACTCTGTTAAGCACATAACAAGCAGTATTGACTGCTTCAGCCCAAAATTGAATAGGTAAAAGTGAGTCTGCTAGCATAGTTCTAGCTGCTTCAATGAGAGTCCTATTCTTTCTTTCCGCAACACCATTTTGCTGTGGAGTCCTTGCAATACTATATTCTCTCTTGATTCCTTTTTTGGCACAAAACTCATTCATTAACTGATTCTTGAACTCTGTTCCATGGTCACACCTGATGGTCTTCACTTTTTGTCTTAGCTTGTTTTCTAAACCCACAATCAGGTCATGAAGCATATCATATGTCTCATCCTTGTAAGCCAAGAAAAACACCCAACTGAATTTACTACAATCATCAGTGACCACCAAGCAGTACTTTTTCCTATTTACACTCTCTACTGAAACAGGTCCAAATAAATCCATATGGAGCAATTCTAAAGGTTCTCTGACTGTTCTTTCTTCAATCGTCTTACAAGAAGCCCTGTGCTATTTACCCTTTTTACATGCCAGACATGAATGATCAAGCTTGAATGTCTTGGAAGGTAGACCTCTAACCAGATTGCCTTTAACCAATTTGTTAATATTCTTGAAGTTTACATGCCCTAATCTTCTGTGCCATAAGACAGCTTCATCCTTTGTTGCCTTTGTAACCAAACAAGTTACTCCTCTAGAAGGAATGATATTCTTTAGATCCAGGCTATATACATCATTCTTTCTAGGAGCTCTAAGTATCACCCTTCATCAACAAACTTAAACTTTGGAGATAAAATAAGACACTCTTTATCAGTGAAGAGAACATTATGCTTCTTATCACAGATTTAAGAAACAGATAAGAGATTGAACTTAAGCTCCTCCATATAGCTAACTTTCTCAAAGTCTAAGCATGATGTCTTGATGGTTCCTTTTCCTGAGATTCTTCCTCCTTTAGAATCATTTCTAAAAGCCACATAACCACCTTTGAATTCTTTAAAAGCAGACAGCTTGTCCTTGTCTCCTGTCATACTTCCAGAGCAACCACTATCAATTATAACATAATCTTTAAGATCTTCTTCTGGATTGCCCTGCACAAACAATTTTAAAGAATTAGACTCTTTTAGGGACCCATGTCATAACTGACTTGGATACCCATAATGGAGTTACATACTCAAATTGCTTGAGTGTGTAAGATCCATTATCCCTATTAACAGAATCTAGATAAGCCCCTTTTGGTCTCCATGTTTGTGTTGGTTTTATCATGGCACTCCTTTTGACACTTACATTATTTGGAAGTACTGCTTATGATCCACATACTTTCTTTCTTAACACAGACATATTTCATAATTTCTTGTGTCTTTGTGGTCTGTGAGAAGTCCTTGTGGTAGAAGACCTTGATGAGGTGACAAACTTGAGGTTCTAGGTCTTAATTATCCATCCTGATAATAAGGACTACTATGTACTTTGTGTACGTAACTGCTTGTGGTACTCTTATGGTCTAGCAGTATCTTATAAAATACGTTAGCAGTACGTTTGAAGGTACTGTTGTGGATTTTGGTCGCCTACTGTCACCCTTCTCCTGTAAGTACGGCTTTGGGATAAAAGACTTTCTTTGTGTGAGGGTACCTAGATTTCCTGAGAAGTTACTATGTTTCACCCTATTGATTTGTTCCAACGGTCTTGAGTCCCTTGAACCCTACTTCCCCTTAGTTTTATGGGTTTGGTTGTTTGAAGTTCTTTCGTGTAGGTCCCAGTCCTTGATTAGTACTTAACATACATAGCATAATTTACCCCCTTTGTGCCCAACACTTTCCCTTTTTCCTAGATCCTGACTAACCTGTCTTTGACTTTTAGTGAACCTGTTTTTCAAAAGAATGTTTTCCACTATTTTCTAGTTCAAAACAGTTTTTCGTTGAATTTACATAAAAGTTTAAAACCTCTCTTCATCATCACTATCAACTCAATCTTTCAATAATGACTTTATTTCTATCAATCTCTGGTTGACTAGACTTTCTATTCTCTTTATTAACGACCTTATTCCTAATAGCTAGTTCATCTATCCCTGTAAAAGAGACATTTACCCTAGGTGGAATAATTTTGTCCCTGTGGAGGAGGTACTGCTTTGTATGATGGATGGGATGGTGGATGGGTATGGATATGTATGATGTTGGTGGTGTAGGGAGTTGTGTGGTATGCGGTGATGGGTGGATGTGGTTGATAGATGTGGTGGGATGGGGGATGGTGGAATGTGTGGTGTGGGGTTGGATTGGATGGAGGGGTTGGTATGGGTATTGGGATGGGGTGGTGATGGATGGTGATGGTGGGGGTGATGTGATGAGGAATGGTGGGGGGGGATGGATGGGTGTGTGAATGGTGGGGGGTGTAATGGCTGAGTTTTTTTATAGAGCATTTTTTTTTTTGATCTTTACCTTTTGAAAGTTTCATACAAAGGATAAGTCAAGTTTCATCCCCAATGAATTGTCCACTTTTCCTTACTACTAGAGATTTCAACCCCAAATCCTATACTGATTTAGTCAACAATTATCTTGTTTTTTAAGGACTTCATTTTGAAGTACAGAAGCATTTGTCTCCATTTTTCAAGTTTTACCTTGAAATCATCCCTTTCTTTTAAGACTTGATCTAGTTCCTTTTGTTTTTCTTCTAGTTTCAAATCCTCATTTTTAAGTCATATTCCATCTGTTCATACTTATCACCCCATGCATATTCATTTTTTTCATGTGTTTTAGTTGACTTCTAATGACTCTACTCAATTTGATATCCAGAATTCAGACCAGCCTTTGAAAATTTCCTCTTCAGTTTGATAGTTTTTCAAGCAACATTTTATAGATTTATCGACATTGGAACAGTAATTACCTCTGATTTGTAGCCATCAAGGCTAGAGATACTGGTGTATCATCAGCTATGTTGCTCCAGTCAAAATCACCAAGTCCATCTTGTCCAAAGTGTACATGTTCTGCATCAATCTTCATGCTCCAATCATCTCCTTCAAGTTCAGTCAGTGCCATCAATGCAAATGCACTTGGTTCAGCACAAATTCCTTGGTCCAGTCAATTTCCTCATTTTTGTCTGGTGCACCAAGGCTTTTGAGTGAAATCTTCAATGGCTCCACAATCTTCCTTTTCCTAACGACCATTTGCTCTGTTTCTTGAATATTTAGCAAATCTGCCTCCCTAGCAATAAACTCCAACATTTTGACATTAAGCATTCAATCTTTGACTTGTCAAAAGTGATCCCATTCTTTGGCTTGAGTCAATGGTCTTCCGTTTTCCTCATAAACTCCTTATCCTTAGCAGTTATCATAGCACCGCCATCCGAATTCAATTCCTTCCATAAGCATCCTCATCAATTTTGCAATAATCTCATCATCAGAGTTGTAGGCATAGATGCTTGTTGAGAGAAGAAAGAACATATGATTTCATCTGAGTGGGAAGCACAGTTAGGAGCAGTTTGCATCTAGCTTGAGGCAGCCTGAGTATATCCTTTTGGGTCAGCAGTACTTTGTTTCAAAGTACTGCCTTTGACTTCAGTTGACAGAAAGGCAATATTTTGTGAACTTGAAATTGAAACACCCTTCAATTCATGCTCATACACTTTCAAGTTGTTGTAGAGATCATCAAACTCCAATTCATCCAATCCAGGTTGTCCCCGAATCATTGTAGCAACTACATGCCACACAGATGGTAGGCTCTGAAACTTCAAATTAGCATCTTCTTGGGACACTTTAGCATCATATAGTTCAAGCATACTAAGAATATGCTGAAATCTTTCGTATGCTGAATCTAGCTCTTCCCTAGATCCGATAGTAAACGTCTCGAATTGCTGTTTCAAAAGATTCTTTTGCATCTTCTTTGATGCTTCATTTCCTCCAAATCTTGCTTTTATGGCTGACCATAAAGTTCTTGCATCTGCAGCATCATGAAAACTGAGAAGATGTCTATCAGGTATTGCAGAAAGCAATATGTTAAGAGCTTTCTCATTGTTTCTTCTTGCGTTAGCAGCAAGCGAAGTTTTTGGTGCTGACGAGTTGCAGGATCAGTTGTGGCTTGGTCTCCATTGGTGATTATATCCCATAGTATATGATCAGTAATGGCAATATACTGTCGCATCTTCATGGACCATAGGTCATATTCACCCTTCTTGATCATTAGGATTCTTAGTGCAGTGACTGATAGTGGGAGGATAGGTTCAACTTCAGACATCTTTTTGGAGTTTGAAAAGATTTCGAATGATTAAAGTTCTTCTAGATCAGAGTCTCTACACAGGCTCTGATACCACTTGTAGGATCGATATACCTTAGTATAATAAACCTTTAGCCTGTAAAGGATGTTACTTCCTTGAATAAATCCAAGTCGATAACAATGAAACACTGATGTAATACAATTAACTATGCGGAAACTAGTTAACAGTATCAAGAAGAACTCACAATGGTTTAACAAACGATTTGTATTATCACACGTTGAATCTGCCTAAGTTTGCAGATCCCTAATACAATACTTATCTCTAATACTTCTAACTAATGCTTTTTGTTGTTGTTTCTGTTGTGTTGTGTGTCGTTCTAATGCCTTCCTAGAGATCCTTTTATAAACATAAGGATAACTCTAGTAGGTGTACAGTCCTTGTATGACACAAACACTAATTAATACTAATCACTAATGTAACTGTTACATGATAACTACTAATGTAACCGTTTAACTAATAATCCTTTAAGGTTCCTATATTAAAGGCAGTACGTTGACTTTTCCAGGCAGTACTTTGATCTTCAACTTAGCAGTACTTTGACCTTCTATTTAGCAGTACTTTGACCTTTTGACTTGTATTTCCCAACACTTTTTTTTAACTCATATCATATATAATATGAATGCATGAAATTAATTCATCAATATATATAATGATTGTTATATATGTATAAAAAATCAAGTATTTTTACAATGAAATCTTATATTACTACCAACAAGTTTGTTAGTAAAGAAAATGTAATTTTAAAAAATATTTTTTTAATAATTATAATCATCATGTATTTTAGAGTTGTAGATTTATAATAGATAGTTATTTGTATATAAAAATATATTTAAGGTTTAGCAATGATATATATGCAATTATACGTTTAAGTTGGATAAATATGCAATTTTTTAATTAGAAGAAAATATGCAATTATAAGTTTGAGTTAGATATATATCTAATTTTACGCTTTTAAAGAGATATATATGCAACTCCCCCTCATTATTTAAACTGATAAATTACCATGATTAAATTGTTTTTAGTTTAATAAACTAATTATAATAAGTTTAAACTTTGCACTGAAGTCACATGTGTTAAAAAATCGCAGGGTTTTAAAAGGCGCGTCATGGCGGCATAAAGACATCGTTAATACGTAAGGCATGAACTCCATCACGTTACAAAATAGACCAAGGCGTCTGCTAGGCGTGGTGTGTGATGAGGTGTGAAAAGGCACACTAAGACGTGAGGCGTGGCGGGATTTTTGGATTCAACTCAGATGAAATTTTTTTAAATGAACAAGATTACATGTAGGAATAGTTTTTTAACTTTAGCCATTATTTACAATGTTTTTCATAAACTCGATATATATTAAATATGATATAAATACGTAAATATTTTCATATTTAGTGCAACCATAAGCTACGCTTTGAAAACGCAAAAGCTTTGCCATAAGCATTAAGACGTGAGTCTTGGTCATTCCGTCACGTCACGCCTCACTCTATTTATAACCTTAAAAAATCTTTTATTTTTATAAGGGTAGTTGACAGATAAGTTTAAGTTAAATTTCATTGTAAATTTAAACAAAGAGGTGAGTTATTTTGCATACTAGTTTTTTTCTGCATACTAAGAGACAAATCTAGACCATCTATTTCATTAGATTAAAAAGACAAGATTTAAGATTAAAAAACATGGAGGGACCAAAAGTGTAAAATTACTAAAACTTACACTAACCACTCCCTCATTATTGGTAGAGTTGGCAAATCTTGCCCAAATTGCAATTATTTAACCTTTTTGACATTTTGTATGTTTTTTTACGTTTTTACGTTTTAACGTTTTTTTACGTTTTGTACGTTTTTTTATGTTTTGTATGTTTTTTTACGTTCTTATACGTTTTTGTACGTTTTCATATGTTTTCGTCCGCTTTCGCACGTTTTCGTACGCCTTCGCGTGTTTTTGTCTGTTTTCGCGCGTTTTCTTTCTTTTTAGACGTTCTCGCACGTTTTCTTATGTTCTCGCATGATTTCTTACGTTTTCGCACGTTTTTGTCCGTTTTCATACGTTTTCGTCTGTTTTCACACTTTTTCTTTTGTTTTCGTCCGCTTTTGCACTTTTCTTTTGTTTTCGCATGTTTTTACACATTTTCGTCCGTTTTGGACATTTTCTTATGCTTTCGTCCGCATTTGCGCATTTTCGTCGGCTTTCGCGCATTTTTGTCAGCTTTTGCGCGTTTTCTTCTGTTTTCGTCGGCTTAACCATTAACCACTAGGTATAATATCATATGTGACATGTACATAAACTTTAAGATCTACACCAAAAACCCTAAAACCCTTAACCACTAAGTATAATATCGTAAGTGATATATACATAAACTTTAAAATATATACCAAAAACCCTAAACCCCTAACCACTAAAACATATACCAAAATCTCTAAACCACTAACCACTAGATATAATATCACAAGTGATGTATACATTAACTTTAAAACCTATACCAAAAACCTTAAACCCCTAACCAGTAAAACCCTATACAAAAAACCCTAAACCTTTAACCACTACGTATAATATCACAGCTGATGTATACATAAACTTTAAAACCTATACCAAAAACCCTAAACCGCTAACCACTAAACCCTATACCAAAAACCTTAAACAACTAACCACTAAATGCTATACCAAAACCCTAAACCACTAACTGCTAAACCCAATACCAAAAACCCTAAACCCCTAACCACTAAACCATATACCAAAAACCTTAAACCCCTAACCACTAAACTCTATACCAAAAACCCTAAACCCCTAACCACTAAACCATATACCAAAAACCTTAAACCCCTAACCACTAAACTCTATACCAAAACCCTAAACCTCTAACCATTAGGTATAATATCAAAAGTGATATATATATACATAAGCTTCAAAATATATACCAAAACCCTAAACCCCTAACCACTAAACTCTATACCAAAAACTCTAAACCCCTAACCATTAGATTTAATATCACAAGTGATAAATACATAAATTCTAAAATCTATACCAAAAACCCTAAACCCCTAACCACTAAACCCTATATCAAAAACCATAAACACCTTGACCACTAGGTATAATATCACAAGTGATATATACATAAACATTAAAATATATACCAAAAACCTTAAACCTTTAACCATGAAACCACATACCTAAACCCTAAACCTTAAACCCCTAACCACTAGGCATAATATCACAAGTAATGTATACATAAAAGTTAAAACCTATACCAAAAACCCTAAACCCATAACCACTAAAGCTCATACCCAAAATCCTAAACCCCTAACCACTAGGTATAATATCACAAA
>BQNB010007471.1:71195-86769 GCA_026074375.1 Tanacetum coccineum
AGAAAAGTAAAGAAAGGTGTTAGATTGAAAATGGAAAAGCTGGTTATTAGAGAAAATAGGCAGAGAGTTTTGGTGAGAAAAAGAATTGAGAGAATTGGTGAGAATAAAAACAAAAAAGAGAGCTGTGTAGAATAAAAACAGAGAGAGTAATTTGGTGAGTAAAAGAATTGAAAAAAGTGGTGAGTTGAAAAAACAGAAAGAGAATTGAATATATTAAATATAGAAAAGCTATTTGGAATGGAATTGGAGTTAATGTTGGTGACTCAAAGTTACTGCTGCTAGGCATAACTTACTACTGTTGATTGTAAGTTAATGCTGCTAGGCATAACTTACTGCTGAGTTACTACTGCTGGGTTACTTACTATTGCCAGTTAAAAGTTAATGCTGATAGGCATAACTTAGTACTGCCAGTTGAATGTTAATGCTGTTGAGGGTATTTTCATAAATACTTCGATTAAGGGTTTCAATCACTCATTTAATCGATTTCATTTAATCATATTCTCTCTAATCATAAACCCTAACTCAATTTCATCATTCATCATCAAAACCCAACACAATGACGACTCTAAAGTTTGCTGATACTCACAACATGGTCGCGTTTTTATCTAAACCCGCTGAAAGTGAAGTGTTTGAGCAAATTGTTGATTTTCTAATTGCAAACCCTATCAAGTATGCACTAACGATCAATCCTAATATATATACTTCATGCATTGAACAATTCTGGGCTACTGTAAAGGCGAAAACTATTAATGAGGAAGTACAATTACAAGCCTTAGTGGATGGGAAGAAAGTGATCATAACTGGATCCACTGTAAGAAGATATCTTCACCTGGAAAATTCTGAAGGTGTTGATTGTCTACCCAGTGCTACCATCTTTGAACAGCTTACACTAATAGGGTATGAGAAACTTTCATAGAAGCTTACTTTCTATAAGGCATTCTTTTCCCCATAATGGAAATTCCTTATTCATACCATTTTGCAATGCCTTAGTGCTAAGACTACTACATGGAATGAATTTAGTAGCGCTATGGCTTCTGCAATCATCTGTTTAGCTACAAACCAGAAGTTTAACTTTTCAAAGTACATATTTGAAAGTATGGTGAAGAACTTGGATAGTGTGGGAAAATTCTTAATGTATCCAAGATTTGTACAAGTGTTTTTGGAGAAACACCTGGAAAGAATATCAAATCATAAAAGGATTTATGTTACACCCTCTCACATTAAGAAGGTTTTTAGAAACATGAGAAGGGTAAGGAAAGGCTTTTCTGGAAGAGAAACACCCTTATTTCCAACAATGGTGGTACAAGCTCAAGAAGAAATGGGTGAAGGTTCAGCAATGCCCACTGATCCCCATCATATACCCACTATTATTCAACCATCAACATATCAACCTCAAAAGAAACAAAACCTAGGAAGCTAAAGAGAAAGGACACTAAGGTACCTCAACCTAGTGGTCCTACAGACAAATTTGCAAATGTAGGCTATCTATGAGGAGATGGATACAATTTGGAAAGGGTATTTGTCGCTACTGCTACTAAGCTTAGATGCAACAAGATAGGGTAACATCAATAGACCCAATCCAAGGGCAACGATAATGACCAAGTTCCATAGGAACTAGTTCAGGTAGTGGTCCCATGCGCCAAGAAACCATATGGAATACAATTGCTCAAACTAGGTTTAAGAATGTATCTAAAACTTTTAATGATTCACTGCTCGCAAGAGTTAACACACCTCAAAGTGACGAGGATAGTCTAAAACTAAAGGAATTGATAGAATTATGTACCAACTTGCAAAATAGAGTTATTGATCTAGAGAAAACTAAGACCTCTCAATCTCAGGAGATTACAAGTTTGAAAAGGAAGACTAGAAAAAAAGAATAGTTCAAAAACTCATGGGCTTAAAAGATTATACAAGGTTGGTAGATCTGCAAGAATGGTTTCCTCTGATGATGCTAGTTTGGGTGATCAGGAGGATGCATCCAAACAGGGGAGGAAAATTGATGACATTGATAAAGATGCAGTGATTACATTGATTGATGAAACTCAGGGGAGGTATGGTGATGATCTAATGTTTGATACATGTGTTCTTGATGATGAAAAAGTGTTTGCAGGACAAGATATGGCTGAAAAAGAGATTAATGTGGCTGAAAAGGAAGTTAGTACTGCTGATCCAGTTACTACTGCTGGTGAAGTAGTTACTACTACCACTCCAACTGAAACTACAACTGCTGATGATTTGACTAATTTGACTCTTGCTAAGACTTTAAGAGAGATCAGAAGTGCAAAATCCAAAGTCAAAAGGGTTGTGATAGGAGAACAGAGTGAATCTACAACAAGAACAAGACCTTAACAACTACCATAAAAAAGAAAGGTAAAGGTATCATGGGAAGAGGCCTGAAAACCACCAAAGAGAAAAGATCAAATTAATGCATTATGAGGAATTTGCTCAAAGACTTTCAAGCTCAATGCAAGCTGAATTAGAGGAAGAAGATAGGCTTGTAAGACAAAGAGAAGAAGAAGCCAACATTGTTTCATGGGATAATGTGCAAGCAATGATAGATGCTGATTATCAAATGGCTCAACAAATGCAAGCAGAAGAACAAGAGAAGTTAAGTATTGAAGAGAAGTACAAGTTGTTTATACAACTCTTATAAGCAAGAAAGAAGCACTTTGCAGCAATAAGAGCAAAAGAAAAGAGGAACAAACCACCAACTAAAGCTCAAAAGAGAAATACAATGTCTACTTATCTGAAAAACATGGCTGGATACAAGCACAATCAATTGAAGAACAAAAGCTAGCTTTGATGATATTCAGAAGTTATTTGACAAAGCTATGAAAAGGGTAAACACATTTATAGATATGGATACATAAATTGTGGAAGGTAGTGAAGTAAGAGATGAAGTAGAGATAGCATAAGAAAGTAGTTTAAAGAGAGCAGGAGAAGCTCTTGAATAAGAAAGCTCTAAAAAGCAAAAAGTGGAAGAAGACAAAGAGTCTGAAGAGCTTAAATAATGTTTGGAAATAATTCCAGATGATGAAGATGATGTAACTATTGATGCTACACCTTTATCTACTAAATCTCCAACCATTGTTGAATACAAGATCTACAAAGAAAGGAAGAAAAGCTATTTCTAAATTATCAGAGCAGATGGTAATTCTCAGATGTACTTAACTTTTGGAAAGATGCTTAAAAACTTTAACACATAAGACTTGGAATTTCTTTGGAGCATAGTTAAAGCTAGACTTAAGAAGACAAAGCCAGTTAATTACATGGATAATTTCTTACTTCTTAATTTAAAGACCATGTTTGAACATCATGTTGAAGATAGTGTATGAAAGAATCAACAAGGATTAGTTAAAGTGCTGAACTGGAAGCTTTATGATTCTTGTGATCATATAATAAACCAATGCAGTCCATACTTTATTATCTGTTGGTTGAGAATATGTATCCACTTACAAATCACACACTACATAGATGATTCAATGATGTGAAGCTTCAAGTTGATTATGAGTGTGAAATGGCATTTGAGCTTCTTAGATTGGTCAAGAAATAGCTTAAGGAAGGCTATGTACCTGAATGAAGTGTTTGGAAGCATCCTCCTGGTGATTAATGAAGCTTTCAATGAAGAAACTTGAGATTTTGAAGAATAATATCAAGTTTAGGGGATGATTTAGGATTAAAAGCCTTCTTGAAGTTACTGCTGCTAAGGTTTGTGTATTGTTTTCTAAGTAAAACTTAGTGTTGTTCAGTAATCTTAATGAAAAATAGACCTAAGAGTAGTTAGTCATTGCTATTACTACTGCTAGTGTAACTTAGTACTAGCTCGTGAATCATAGTACTGCTAGTATGTAACATTGTAACTGCTATTGTATAATAATACTGCTAGTTACTACTTACTAGTAATATGTTAGTACTGCAAGTAAAGAGAGTACTTAGCTGTGAAGGATTAAAGAAAATATTTTAAGTAGTTACTACTGCTTGTACACAGTTAATGCTACTGGTGTATAAGTTACTACTGCTTGTAAAGAGTTAATGTTGCTGGTAAAAAGTTACAACTGCTGAAAGATTACAACTACTGAAAGATAAAGATTTCTTGAATATCAAGAATACTTAGAGATAAGATTTTTATTTATAGAAATAGATCTTTGAGAATAATCTAAGTTTTAGTAATATATTGTAAATCGACTGGGACTCCTTAGTGTATAAAAGGAGGTCCTGGGGCATAGAGTTTTATGTATCTTAGTCGTATAATTCATAGCTTCAAGGTTTTTTAACCCTAATACTAAGAGAGTATTTGTAATAATAATATTAGAGCTTTTATTTTTGAAATTTTATTGTTTTGTGTTACTGAAGAATTCTTCTTATATTAAAGATTAGATTATGCATAATCTTTAGTATTATCAAACAAAGTTTCTTAAACTAAGTTGTGTTAGATTTATCTAGCATAACTAAACCTTAAACAAGCTTAAGGAATTTGATCATTAGAAGTTTACTGGGATTAACAAAATCATCAAGAATAATAAAAAACAAGCAAATTTATGCATTTTGATGCATTCGTTCAAGAAACTACAAACAAGGATGAGGTTTAAAGGTCCAAACATATTCAAGAATACCTAACACCACTTTTTGTGTGGGGTTAGGTAGTTGTGGCTTTCTTTTACACAAAACCCACAAGCATATTACACTAAATCCCAAAAACCCAAAATTTCGCAAACATGAATCATCAAGAACACATTCATATGATAACCAAATACAAAACTGTTTTAATCGAGTGTTCTACACTCCTAAACAAACAAAATCCCTCATTCAATTTGAGATTTTAATCACTTTTGATTTTGACTAACCCTAATTCAAGATTTAGGGTATTCGAGATCAATCGTGGATGAAACGTTAATTCCTTTGAGATATATGATGTTTAAGAAGTGAGGAACGAGTTTCAAGTTATACCTTTCGCTACTGAAATGAATGGATAGATAAGGGTGACGATTTTGAATGAAGAGATGGAGGAAAAAATTTGATAAGTTTTTTGTGTGTGGTGAAAATGGGGTGGATGAAAGTGTATTACAACAAATTTCATTTTTGACAAAACGGTTTTGCCCCCTCTAGTTTAATATCCTATGCATTTTTTCTTATACGAGTTTTATTAGGCAAGTAAAGTTTAACAAATGGCATAAATAGTCCCTAATGTTTTTAACTAGCGTACCTAGAAACTTATATTTGCACATATACTCCCTAAAGGCATAAACACATAACAGTTAAGGCTCACAAAAGCTAAACTTAATTAACTCCCATTTAATTGTTAACCCGTTATTGTTTAAAACCTTTTCCTTTATCACAAAACTAATTTTATGAAGAAGATATTTGACATTTTCCCCCTCAAACAATGACCCGTTTTCTATTTAAAGAGCTGTAGTCATTGTTTGAGTAGTTAAATGTACTTAAAAATCATTTTCTGATGAATTAATGTTTATTTTGAAAGTCCAACACCATGAAAAATAAGATTTCTCTTATTTAGACACATAAGTGCACTGACACATACACTTATGGAATATAGAAAGCACGGGTTGTGATGCAAAATAATCACAAGCCTTTGCATGGTCATAAAGTAGACCATGCCCGAGAATAAGTTCCCGTTATGAGGTCAATTTTTTTTTGAAATACTTGCCTTTAAGATGATGACCAGGTTGCTATCTGAAATAATAGTAAGCCATTTTGGCATGTTTGAAAGCTTTTGAAACTTTTGCTCGAACTTCATTTACAGCCTCGTATCATTATTAAATGATATTTCTAAGGCCCTAAATGTTATCTATTTTCAGAAGACATGTCAGAGATACATGTTTTTATATTTTTTTGATTTTTTAATTTAATTTTTTTTGTTTTTGAAAAATGTATATAAAAGAAAAATATTTTTGTGTTTTTATGTTTTCTTATGTACATATGATACATGATATGAGTTACCACCATCACTCGTCTATTTCCTCTGCCAGATGCTTTAACGTTTCCGAAGACATGCTTCTCATACCAAGCTTTTCGATCAAGAAGTTAAATCTTTCTCTTGGCAACGGTTTGGTGAAGATGTCAGCCAGTTGATTCAGTCCGGACAAAATATAGCTCCACGATTCCATTTTCCACTTGCTCCTTTATAAAATGGTAGTGAACATTGATGTGCTTGGCTCGTGAGTGTTGAACATTGTTGCAGCATAGAGCAATCGCACTTTTGTTGGCACAGGCTAAAGGAATCTTATTGAATTGAAAGCCATGATCTGTTAGTTATGAACGCATCCATAGGATTTAAGCACAACACCCAGATAAAGCAATATATTTAGCCTTTGTACTTGAGATGGCAGTGCACTTTTGCTTCTTTGAAGACCAGCTAACAAGTTTATCACCTAAGAATTGAGCACTTCTTGATGTACTGCGTCTAGTGTCCTGACACCCCGGCGTGATTGTATCAGCATATGCTTCCATAGAACATATAGCCGTATCCTATAGAGTACTAGAGACCCAGTTAAATGGTTCCCCTTTAGGTGGCGAAAGATCCTCCGCTCAAACCTCATTTAAGTGCTTTACGGCAGGCTATGCCTTGATATCGTGCACATAAGCAGCCTGCATAAATAAGGTCTGGTCTACTGGATGTCAGATACATGAGGGAGCCAATCATGCTACGGTAAAGTGTAGCATCAACTGGATTCCATTGTAGATTTTCATCCAATTTACTCTTTTCTACCATAGGCGTGTCTACAGAATCACTAGTTAGCATACCATATTTTTTAACAATTTCAGAAGCATATTTAGATTGGTTTATAAAGATGCCTTTGGGACTTTGAGAAATTTATAATCCTAAAAAGAATGAAATCTGCCCCATCATTGACATCTTGAACTTAGTGGTCATATGATAAGCAAACTCATTACACATGGCAGTATTAGTGGATGCAAATATTATATCGTCAACAAAAATTTATACCAGTAATAAGTCGTTCCCATCTTGCCGGGTGAAGAGTGTTGGATCAACTGAACCTTTGGAGAAATGTTGTGAGATTAGAAAGCTTGACAACATGTCGTACCATGAACGTGGTGCTTGTTTGAGACCATAGAGGGCCTTTTTCAATTGTGATGGGTTATACTGATCAACAAATCCTTCTGGTTGAGAAACGTATACCTCTTCTTTGAGCTCGCCATTTAAGAAAGCGGTTTTGATGTCCATTTGGTAGATCGTCATATTCTTATGAGCAGAATTTGCTATGAAGATGTGGATAACCTCTATTCTAGCAACTGGTGCAAATGATTCCTCGAAATCGATTCCCTCTTTTTGTTTGAATCCTTGAGCAACTAATCTAGCCTTATTCTTTAGTACCCCCGCCAAATTCATTCGTCTTGACCTTATAAATCCATTTTAGTTTGATCAATAACACTTTATCTAGACACGGCACCCATTCCTAAACTTCTAGTCTTTTAAATTCTTGAATTTCTTCTTGCATTGCATCGATTCACGACAGTTCGGTCATTGCTTGTTTGAAGTTTTTTGGTTCTACAGAAGTTAGGAAGGCATCAAAATAACACCACATGGCGTCAGTTTGGAGTTGCTTTCTCGTAGAGACAATGCGAGAAGGATCGCCGATCATGTTTTCTATAGGATGATTCTTAGTCCATTTACCAAGGTGTTCAAATGGAGTGTGAGTTTGTCTTATATTCGATGAAGATCCTTGAGAAGTCGAGTCTTCATGAAGAGATTCATGAAGTGGATCATCACGAAATATTGGTATTTTTGGTGATTCTTCAAAACATTGAGAAATGTTTAGAGAATGTTCTTGTTCTTGTGTTGATGGAATACTTATTGATGGAGCATCCTGGTCAATAGAAGTTGACACAGGAGAATCGGCTAAAACCACAACTCTCAGAGCAGCAGCTTCTTGAACTGGATAAATAGCAATTGATGGAGGAGTAAAGTATTCATCGAACATAGGTTGAAACAAGCGATCCCAATCATCTCTTGGTGGTGGAATACAAGGTTGTTGAGAAACAGGGATTGGAATGAGTCCTGAACTGGATGTTGTAGGAGTCATAGAATGAAGCCCAGGTCTTGAACTGAATTATTCAGAAGCCATTGCTGCCAGCTCATTGAATGTCACATGAATTGTTTCTATAATTTTCCAGGTTCGTTTGTTGTAGATTCTGAACGCTTTCTTTGCGGGCGCGTAACCAACAAAAATACTAATGTCATCTTTTGCATCTAATTTACCTAGGTCGACATTGTTATTGGTAGGATAATAGAGTGCACCAAAGACATGAAAGAATGATAAATCCAGTTTCTTATCTTGCATAAGCTCATATGGAGTTTTGTTGTATCGAAGGCAGATTAAAGAACAATTTTGGGTGTAACATGCGGTATTGATTGCTTTGGCCCATAAAAATAATGGAGCTTTAGAAAATATTAACATTGTACGAGCAGCTTCTATAAGAGTTCGGTTTCTCCTTTCGACAATGCCGTTCTGCTGAGAAGTACGGGTAACAGATGTTTGATGCGAGATGCCATCATTTTCATAAAATTCGCGAAGTGTCTGATTGACAAATTCGGTTCCATTATCTGTTCGAACATTACGGATAGTGGCATTTAAACAAACTTGCATATTTTTAATGCATTTGATGATGGCCTTAGGAGCTTCATCTTTTGTCCTCAAAAATCTGACCCAAGTAAATCGTAAGTAATCATCAACAGTTACTAAGATATACCTTTTTTCGTTAATACTTGCCACACGCATCGGGCCACAAAAATCCATATGCAAAATATATAGTTTCTCTTGGTTAGTGTCTTCAGCTTTGGGTTGATGAGAGGATTTCATGCTTTTTCCTAATGCACATGCTGAACACAGATGATCTTTCTGAAATTTAAGCCATGGAATGTCTCGTGCCAGACCATCTTTAGCTAGCTTGTTAAGAGTACCGAAGTTGAGATGTGATAACCGAATGTGCCATAACCAACTCTTAGTCTTTGAAGCTTTGGATAGAAGACAGATCGGAGATGTTTTAAGTATGTCATCAAGAGAAATTGTGTACAAATTTGTGTCTCGAGATCCTGAAAGTAGATCAACACCTTCTAAATTATGAATAAAGCAAGTGTTTTTCTGAAATGTGACTTTAAGATCCGCGTCGCAAAATTGACCAACAGAAAATAAGTTATGTCCAAGCCCCTCAACGTAGTATACTCTTGAGATAGTAACATTTCCCAATTGAAAGTCACCATACCCTATAATTCTTGCAATTTGGTCATTCCTGAATCTAACTGCACCCATAAATTTACTGACAAAGTTTATGAGCTGAGAGCGGTTTCCTGTCATATGTTTTGAACATCCGAAGTCCAGATACCAGAGGACGATCTGGACAACCTGTCATTGACAAGATAAGAAGACGATGGAATATCTGTAGCATTGGATCCCCAAGTATGATTGGGTTCCGAGTTGTTAGCATTCTTAGATTTTACAATCTTGGCATTTTTAATCAAACCTACATTTTTTATTTGTTTGAGTCTCCTGCTATAGACTTTAAGCTCTGGCTTTTGTGTTTCTACTGAGTGGTAAGTTGTTTTCTTGGGAGGCACTACTTTAGCTGAAGTGATCCTAGTTAAAGGGCACGAGTTACCAACTATACTGAAAGTTCTGCCTGTTGGTTTCTACTTAAGTCCTACTTTAGTGAATACATGACCCGTAGGTTTCCAAATATTTTTTTGTTTTATGTTTCTTAGCAGATTTAGCACGGCTATTCCCATTTTTCACAAAATCAAGAAGACACATAACATGAACACCATCAAATATAGATTTCTTACAAGTAGCACAATAAGTTCAGAATTCGCATTTAACGGTGAATGCTTAACATTAGCATCAAAAATAGGTTCAACAATACGATTCTTTTTATTAAGTTTCCTAGGTTGGGCTTCTACTTTATTCTTCATGTTCCTACTTGGTGTTTGCGAGATCCTATCATTCTTTTTATTGCCTGTAGGCTTTGATCCGCAATTACTAGTAGAACACTTCAATCCTGTAGAAGACAACACAGGTGTGTTAGAATCTGATGTTTTAGATGACTCTACCTGTTTAATGTTGCTTGAGGATGTAAGAGGTTCAGCAAACCTAACTTTCTTGACATTGTTTTTGGGTGTGACAGCAACATTTTTCGCACTAAGTTTAATCGCATTAGGGCACGTATCTCAAACATATACAAGTAACTCCTGAATTCATTTGGCATGCTTACAGGCAAAGTGTAACACATTATCTAAAGGTTGTTTAGCTTTAGCTTGTTCGACTATTCCCCGAAGTATATCAGCTTGTTCCTGAGTGTGCTTAAAATAGTCTATGTGAGCATCCCTATTTTGCAATAATAGTGGTGGCAGATGGTATTTGTGCAGCATTATCAACAATTTGTTTCCCTTTTAGTTTTCATAAATCATTTTTAATGATGTAATCACAAAAACCTTGTCTTGAATTTGAGTTTTTAAATCCTCATTTTTAACAGATTTTAAGTTCAGTTTGTCAATTAAAGAGTCACTCTGTTCTTTAGTACGAACACGTGTACTAATCTTTAAAAACCTGTTTCACATGATTAATTTCTTTACAAAGACGCTCATTTTCCAAAAGCGATTTTGCCACACTATTTTCCAGTTCCTTATTTATGGTCTCAAGTTCACATCTATCATGGTTTACAATCGCTTCCTTATTATTTCCTCTCAAAGATTTAATAATTTCCTTCAGTTTACAAATGGTAGTGTCTTTGTCCTGAAGATGAGCTTTCAAATCATTATTTTCAAAATATTTTGGAATTTCAAGAGCATTTTGATTATCACATGATTTATCTTTTTGAAAAATTTCTTGATTTAGTTGTATTGTCAATTCAAGAGAAATACAATGTTTTTCAAGTTATGAGTAATTTTTCAAAAGATCATTATATGCCTGTTTTGATTTCAAAAACTCAGCATCAAGATTTAAACACTTATCACAAGATTCACTTCTTTGCATTTCCACATTCACAGATTCACCATTCACAGACATAGAATTCATCACGGTTAAAAGAACATCTTGAGACATGATTTGTTGTAAAAGCCGATCATTTTCCAAAAGGAATTCTTTTTTAGCAATTTCCAAACATTGTTTATCAACTGAAGACTGTTGAACAACAATTTCCATTTGGTCAAAATTGGTTTGTACTTCCATTATTTCATTTAAAATATCTTTATCAAACACATTGAAGATGTCTTTTAAAGATTTTAGAAATGGAATAATTTCATTGTTAAAAACAGCTTTAGTGTGTTCAAATCCCCATTCACCTTCTGTACGAGCATTAGGTGTTGTCCTCTTCTTCACCACAGAGTCAAACTGGGCGAGGTGGAATTTAAGCTTTTTAAGGCTTTCATTCACCAAACTCACCTTAGGTAGTTCACTGGGAACTTCCACTTTGACAGGTGGTTTATCAGAAGATTCAATGGTAGGATTGGACATACGAAACTAGAAAGCTTGTTCAGTCGATAATTCTTGTTGTGGAGTAAAATTTTTCCCAAAATCTTCAGATAATCTATTTAATTTTTCATAATCAATAGGTTTATTAGAAATGTTTTGTTTAATAGCCCCTGGATCCTTTTCTTTTTTAGAAATTTTTGATCGACTTTCTTCTTCCAAAATCAATGTCTCTTCATCATCAATCACAAGCATAGCAACATGTTTATCAAACATAACAATACCATCATACAAGGTTGGTTTTATCCGCTGAGATTTCTTGAGATAAAACGGATTTTGATAACCTAGAGCTTGTTTGTGAATATTATCATAAAAAGCTTGTGGCTTAGTTAACATGTGCACTGTTTGAGCAGATTGATCCACTTTGTAAATAATATTATCAAGTTCCTTGATCTTCTTTTCTAAATTAATTTCATTTTTCATATATTTATTTTCTTTTTCTTTGGATTCGTTTTTGAAAACAGAGAATGTTTGCAATAAAGATTCCTTTTATTTGATTTGTTTAGAAAGATTTTGCTCAAGTGAGTCAACTTGTTCTTTTAGTGCAAGCTTCTCTTTAATCCTATCATCCATTTGAGAATCAATCATTTTTTTCATGACTGCTTAAATCAATATTAAGACGTTGTTCAAAAGTTTTAACTCGTTCTTTATATCTCTCTAGCTCAGCGGTTACTGGTTCATTATTTTGTTCTTTATTAGCCTTTTCCTAATTATTTACATGATAAATCATTTGTTTCGATATTTGTTCAATCACAGATAAGATCATTGAATCTTGTTGTGCCTGCAAATTAGTCTCTTGAACATTTGTCTGTTGTGTTTCTTGCAAATATTAAGACTACGGAATGATATTGCTATCACTATGTATCTCATTATTTGTAAAATCCACAATTGGTGTTTGTTTAAAATCCTGCATTGCATGCACACCTTGATTTTCCATATCATTAAGATAGGTTTCAGAATGAGGTACCCATGAGAAACGTCCGACCATATTGGACAATGTAAGCCTTGAGAACCACTTTTGCATTGTGATTCGATCACAGTCAGAGTCATAAAGTTTCAAGATTCACTCAGTCTATATGCAGGCATTGTTGGAATGATTGTCTGAACAACTTGACCGTCTAGAACCCCTGGATTTGCAAATGCGAGTTGCTCTTCATCCAAAATTTGTCCAGCTTCCTGAGCTTCAGCTAACATTGCTTTATCCTTATACCATGCTGCATTCCTTGGTCGCTTAGGCTGAGTGCATTGCCTAGCCATATGTCCTTCACCTTGACAGTTGTAGCATTTAACAAAATTTGCTTGTCCACTTGCATTGTTTCCCCCAAAACTAGTAGCATTACTCTTATAATCAGTAACAGAATAACTTTGACCTTGTCTCCTCTGAACTTGTTGCACTGTGAGCCTGCCATCTTGAATAGTGGCTTGGGTTCTTGGATTCGATGAAGTTCTAAGTTGATTATTGGTTGAGGGGAACCTTGAGGAAGCTACAACCGTTCACGAAAGCCATGCTTGTTGGAGACAAGTATTGGATATTCCTGGAGGGGAGAATACAGGAACATAAAACATTGAGTCCACTAGAGTGACTCAGTCATCTGATGTGTAGGATTACCTTGAGGTGATTGTTTAATAAGCAATTTTGTGGGGTGGGGTGGAAACAGATAAGGTTTGATGATTCATTTGAGATGTTATGGTTTCGATGTTGGAAGGATGAAATGATTGAATTGAGGTTGTGATTGGATAAGTAGATGAGTAATGTTGTGTGGCATGAATTGATCCATATTGAGATGGTGAAAACTGTTGTTGAATCTGAGGATTGTTGCATGAAGACTGATAAGTGTTGAAGTGAGATAGTGTCATCTGCTGATTTGCAACAAATGCAAGTGGATCGCGATTTCGTTCACGCAAAAGATGGACTTCATTTGCATGGAGTTCGTGTTGTTCAAGATATGCATGAAGCTGATGAAAGTTGGTAGTATGCAAATCTTTTACAAGTTTGACATCACAAACTTACTCCATTCAGGTGAAAGACTATTTCAAGGAACTTGGATATTAACCTTGAAAATTATTGCCTCATTTTCTGTTTTAATGTTCATGTCATTATTGTGAGTGATCTCATGTTATACTTTATGATAGTGTAGTCACCTTGTATGTGAGTAAACTTATCAAATGCATATACAGTTTACACTCTCTTTCCTGCATAGTCAAGAAGTACTCTTGCATCTGTAATTGGTACTTCTCCCATAAATCTTTGGCAACTCTGTGATGATTCACAAGTGAATAGATATCAGCTGGTAGACCTTGAAGAATGATATTGGTTGCTTTCATATAACAATCAGCTTGGATTTTCTCAGCAACAGACAATTCAGCATATTTTTTTGTTCTGGTCACTCCATTCTCTTCAACCGTAGGCCAAATGAGTGGACCATGTTCAATGAATTTCCTGTATCATTCTTCGGCTCTCTTTTTTGTATGTAAAGTTCCGTTTGACTTTTCAAGAATCATACAACGTCCTTGTCCAACATTGGTGGTCGATTGTCAGCACAGGAGGAATTCATGTACTCAGCAAGAGTATTCTTTTGTACAAGTGGAATAATTGAATCCATGTTGATTTGATGTTATAAGGTTACTTGTGGATCGAACGGTGATTGAAAGTAATTGTGTTGTTTAGTGAGTTGTCTTTTGAGTGTTTGTAAATCTTGAAACTATACGGGATTTTACAACTCTTGATCAAACCGGGAAGACAATTGAATGTTTCACGGGATTTTAGAAATCAAAGAGATAAACCGTATAATTTACTTTAGCAAATTTGAGTTTTGAATTGAGTTTAAGTGAATTAATTTTCCTTTTAGAAGTTGTTAAATCGCCTTCTAAAGACAATTGTTAAATCGCCTTGTAAAGGTAGTTGTTAAATTGCCTTGGCTTGGAACTCTGTTAAATCGCCTTCTAAAAGAAAATTGCTAAATCGCCTTGGCTTGGAAGATCTGTTAACTCGCCTTGCAAAGGAACTCTGTTAAATCGCCTTATAAAAGAAATTGCTAAATCGCCTTGTGAAGGAAAGATGTTAATTCGCCTTGCAAAGAATTTTGTTAATTCGCCTTGAACTGAATTTGCTAATTCGCCTTGACCAAAGAGATTGTTAACTCGCCTTGTTCAAGAAAATTGCTAACTCGCCTTCAGTAAAGAAATTGCTAATTCGCCTTCACCACAAACAAATCTCAGATTTTTCAAAACACAAAAAGACTCACTTTTGATCGTTTTTACCCAAAACTTCTTGTACAACTAGTATTACAAAGCTTCTAGGTACCTTAAAAATGAAAACTTTATGGTTTTGAAGCCAAAACTTTTGAAATCAAGATTTGTACTTTTTAAAACATTTTGAATACTAAAATGCATAAAAACGTGATGTTTTCTTTGATTCAAAGTATGTACACCTATATCCAAGGATACTAGATCAAATTTACCTATGTAAATGATCTTTTAGTATAACAAAAAGCTTCGAAAACAAGAAAACAAAATAAAAAATGGTACGGTTTGAAGAGAAAAACAAAACAAAGAAAAGAAAATAAAGACAAAACTTAACAAATCACTTTATGGCTCTTGATACCAATTGTAGAATATAACACCAAATAAATATAAAGAAATTCTAGAGAGAGTAAGTGGATGGGAGGAATGTTCTAGTGAGAGAAAGTAAGAAAGGATGAAAGATTAGATTATGTGTGAACGAACCAACCAACCAAGACCCTCTCCATGTGTGGAGAGGGTATTTATACATCAATGCTAACCGGCCATAGGCTTTGCTTATGGGTTTTCCATGTGTCTTTGGCCCGGTTAGCTTACTTAACATTACATTGGATTAAACTACGAGTTATGACTAACTATATTGGAAGTGACTGATACTTTTCGTATTTCTAACACTTTGTGCGTACTCTAAGGGATACACCCCAATACGCCGTATTGGCCTAGCCCAATATGACGTATCCATCCTTTTTCAGAGACTATAAATAAAAGACTTAAAAATAAGTTTTCAGTGTGCAAAATCATATTCTTCATACCATACACATAAAAGATAATTT
>BQNB010007472.1:0-57915 GCA_026074375.1 Tanacetum coccineum
GTGCGGCGCACTTTCTGAAGAAAACTGGTTCAGTTTGCCAGAAAACTGTACGGCGATTTTGAAAATTTAGTTTGTAACACAATACTGACTATTTCAAGAATGATTTCAATCCCTGGCAGCGGCGCCAAAAACTTTGATGTGTTATAAAAACTTTAAATTTATAGTTCTAGTTTTATCCGATTTCCAACTAACACATAGGTAAAGTATAAACCCCCGTTTATAGTATAGGTTAAGGGTAAGACCAGGTCGTTCCTCGGGATTGGTTATTCAAAAAAGGTTGATTGTATTACAAAAAGGGTAAATCTTATAGACTGTCACGATCTAAAGATTTCAAGATATAAATGATATTTGTTTAGGGGATGAGAACAAATATAGATAAACTTGGATTGATAATGGGTTCAAGAATTAAAGTATAATCGATTAAAGAAACGGTTAGTTTACTAAAATGATTGTCTATTTATTATAATAAAAAATCCTTTACTTTTGATTACAAAAATGCTTTAAGTTCGATTCATGTTTGGAAAATAGGAATATGGACTTTCTTAACCAAGTTCGTTAGACATGAGGTTAAGCGTTAAACCTTTTTATCCTTGGTTAATGATCATTTTATTAGCCAATCCTCACAAGGCTAAAATCTAGTTGTCAAAGACAAACAACTTGAAAATCAAGCATACATGGTCGGAGTCTTTGGACCGATATCCGGATTCGTATGATGATCAAATGATAATTAAAAGATCCGAGTGTAAAAACATCAAGTTCATATTAATAATTTTTAAATTTATTAGGTTATCCAAGTTAGATCCATAGTACCCTCATGATCCCCAAACAAACATGTTTTACTACTCCATATTCATGGATTCAAAACACATAATAAACATGATCAATTCAGAATTCATAATATAAAAGTAAGGAAACGTGTTTATACTAAATTCAATAGCAAATAGTTCACTGCTTAGAAGAATCTTCCTTCGAACGGATATTACAACAACTTGTAAATTCAACTATAACGACTATAACAACCCCTTAGCACAAACTTCTGAGATCAAATAGTATCTTCCTTAGATTATAACTCAGAATGTGATGAAGAACAAGGTGATTCTTCAACAATTCCACTAGAATAAATTTCCTAACTATTCTTGATCAAAGATGAAATGGGATCAGATTGAGAGGTGTGTTTTTAGCACCAAATTCGTGCTCAATTTATAGGTGAGGTTGGGACTTCAGTTATGGGAAATGGCAAGCCAAGAGTTGCATCAATAATTGCCATCATAATGATTTTTGAGTAATTGCAGGAGAAGTGCGCCACATAATATAAATTGTGCGCCGTACTTGGTCATTTAATTCAATTGCATTTAACCCGCTATGAAGTACGCCACACTTAGTGTAAGTGCGCCGCACTTTGACCTTGTTCATTAATTCTTCATTGGATTCTCTTCTAGATTCTCCTTTTAACGACTGTTAGTGCATTTAACAGAATATCTTTGCACATTTAGTCCTTTTCTTCATTCTTGGTCCTGAAACAATTATTACACAACAAACAACCAAACTTTGCAATATTTCATGCGTTAACATATATATTTCACATATTTTCGAGGGATATTTTATGTATATTTGGAGCGTTATCAATTACCTTAGACGAATGGTTCATGGTAAGAGGAACAAAAAGAAATGGACAGTATGTGGATGTGGCTTTTCGTTCTTTACTCCATATTTGGTTGCTAAATGGACATACAAACAACCAAATCGGTCTCATGGCTTCTGGAGGTAGACTAGGAATCGGGACAAAGTTTGTAACATAAATTATCCTCTAAGCATCAGAAAGAACATATACATCGATTTCTTCTATCCTCATTACTCCAACATTATCTTGGATAGCCTAAGTATAAAAGAGAACGATCTTTTAATAATCGGACCAACAATATGTTTGGCCATGATGAGACACCATATCAGGATTTTAGGCGTTACAATTTTTAACTGCGATAATACGCAGACTAAATATGCCACTCAACCATCAATAGAAACAACTACCACATAAATTAGTTTGACTAAATGATTGTATCAAGTATACAAGAAAAACTGTAATGCGTCCCACAAACACCTAATAATTAATGTAGACCATTGGCGCTAAAACTAAAACATGTCCATGCGCTCATGCTATACTTTGTCATAAGAAGCTTTACCCGCGGTGATCACAAATTTTTTAGGATAACAACATCAGCGAGAAGCTGATGACATGATATCATATATAAGAACATATCTACTAGAAAAAGTGCCATTAGCAATAACTTAAACTTTAGGGTGAAGTCTAAAAATACGCAACAAACTTTTCCAAAAAGAACGAAATACGTAACCTACTAAAAAAGTACTAGAATTGCCAAATAACTTTCAAATTTTGAACGATATACGTAATATGGCCGGCTATTGACCAAAATTTGACCTGTTTGACCGGTTCCATTTTCAAAAATTACATAAATGGTCAATGTGATTCGCGTTGGACTTTCACTGTTAGTCCCTTAAGTTTTTTTTTCACTTAATTTTTTTAAAAAAAATTTCACTTAATTTTTAAAATACTTTTTTTTCCATTTATCCATACACTATTTTTTACATTTATTATATTTTTTTCCACTTATTCATACACTAATTTTTTTAATACTTATTACACTTTTTATTAGAAATTTTTTTTAAATATTGTGTTAAACTTTTTCACAACTAGCACTCTCATGTGGCATAAATTTCGACTGTTAAATGTGACTTATATTTTTTTTTTAAATTATCCAAATTTTAACTGTTAAAAATCCCTCATGTGAAAAAAAGTCCACCGCAACGTTTAGAAAAAAATTCTTTTAAAAAAATATATGTCACATGAGGGGTCTTTAATAGTCAAAATTTAAGTCACATGAGGGTGTTAGTTGTGAAAAAGTTTATACCCACATACAAAATTTTCACTAAAAAAAAAGAGTGTAACAAGGTAAAAAACATATGCAACATTCAATTTTACGCCACATGAGGTGCTATTGTAGAAAAAGTTTATGCAATATTTAAAAAAATTCTAAAACAATAATGTGTAATAAGTAAAAAAAAAAATTAGTGTATGAAATAAGTTGTAAAAAAAGTAAATAAGGTGAAACAAATATGTTAACAATAAATGAAAAAAAAAAGTATTTTAAAAATTAAGTGAAATTTTTTTTAAAAAAATTAGTGGAAAATTTTTTTTTAATTGAAAAAAAAAAGTTAAAGGACTAACAGTGAAAGTCCAACGCGAATCACAGGGACCATTTCTGTAATTTTTGAAAATGAAACCGGTCAAACAGGTCAAATTTTGCCGGTCATATTACGTATATCGTTCAAAATTTGAAAGTTATTTGACAATTCTAGTACTATATTTAGTAGGTTACGTATTTCGTTCTTTTTGAAAAAGTTTGTTGCGTATTTTTAGACTTCACCCTAAATTTTATGCAACATTAAGAAAAAGTTGTTGCTAAACATGTTTTGCAACGAAAATAGCAACTAACACAAATTGATGCTAATTCGATCGGTGCTAATTTGAGAATGCAACGAAATTAATTAGTAGTTGCTAAATTAGCAACAAATATTTATGGTCATTTATAGAAATACCAACTAATTTACTTGTTGCTAAAAAACTTGCAACTTTGTTAACAATTTCCTTGCTAAAGTTATATGCTAAATGCACAATTTAGCAACGATTTTTCTTTGTTGTTGCTAATGGCATTTTTTCTATATATACTTAATTAGCTTTGGGACTCTAGAGATGATCAAAAAGACGACCTTGAACTCTAAAGACATAAGATCACATATAAGAACACACTTCCATTTTGTCGCACCAAAATAAAACACACGTCACAACACCTATGATTATACACATCCCATATCATCGCTAAACGACTCTCATTTGCCCATAACAAGAACATACGACTCACATTTTTAGAAAAAGAACATAAACAAATATCTACATTAGGTGCTATGAAATGTTATGTCACTAAACGACTGCCGCTTTTATTACTTTCGGATACAAAGTAAGCCCTACACGGTCCAACTCAAACTTTAAACGACAAACTTTCGGCAAGACAAAATTTGCAGCGTTTTAGATTCTACCTATTAATGTAAGGTCACCTTTTGTATGAACCGTTTTTCCATGAGAAAATTATAAATTACCCGCCGATCTAACGATCATAGCCAAACAACGATTAATCAATTTTGTTTGGTCTCGTATTGCATAAAATGATAATCAAATCAACAAAAAAAATCTAAAAACCACAACATGCATCAACTACATCCAAAGGAGCTATACAAAACCATGCAAAATAACAACATGCAACAACCTCAGCTTAAGAGTCAGCGGCAAACACAAACCCTAACACCTGTAACTACACATTTTACCAACTACTACGATAAGACAACCATAATCACGTGTTATACGCATCGTTTCAACCAAAACCCATTAAACAATTCTAACTTCAAACAACCAAATTAAAAAACCACTAAAAATTTACAACATGCAACAACTCTAACTCCGAATCAACATTTTCTAAAACGCAAATAAAAAACCCCCCAATTTTCACTACATACATCAAAAAATCAAGTAAATAAATAAAAAAAGTACCACTTATATGCACCCTCAATCGATTTTCGTTTTAATGTTCTTGTTCAAGATCTAATGGTTCGGATGTGTATGTGTGTCTTGATTTTTGTTTCGGTATGCGTGCGTGTGTGTCAATTTTTGTTTATGTGTGTGTTTTATTGTTTCTCCCGCATGAGTATATATATGACGATTTCCGTCCACCAAAATTGACGCGTATTAGTTTTACGTGGTCATTGAAACTGCATGCTTCGTTTCAAAACGACCACGTTTCACCCTTAAACAACGTCGTTTTTGCATTCTTTAAATGTTGTCGTTTGTTTCAAAATTGTATAAAAGTAATGATGTTGATAATAATATAACTAAAAAGTATTTAGATCCTCTAAAGTTGAAATAAATATCAAACATCATGTTCACCATTTACAAAATAGATAAATAATAAATTATTTTGTATGAAAAAATAGGGTTAAGTCTATATAATAGCAAGATACTTTTCAAAATGTACAAATATCATACGTGAACTTTAAAAAAATACTAATATCGTATACGTACTTTCAAAATTCGTCTCAATATCATACCTTGGCACTTTCAAAAATACTACTCACTGAAGTGTGCAAATGCCTACCAAATACTAACGCTTCTTCATTCAAAACATTATCAAAATGATAACTGCTAATCAACCTAGAGTAAGAAAATAATACTACAAGATATATAGCCTTATTCTGGTAGAGATCATTAGTGCTCAAAGATATGTTAATCTAAAGTTGTAAACTATTGCAAGAAACTTATTTACCTTTAATAAGCGAGTGAACATGTACAAGGTGTTATACATCTGTTTAGTAAATGAACGAACATAAGCCGCGTTCTATTATCTATGTTCATGAACGTGCGATAATCCTACATTTGTGTTTGAATATGCATACTAAATGTTGTCAATAAAATAGTTATACTTATTAAACTAGTATATTGAAAGGCAAACGAACATTACACGCGATCATTATCATATCCAAAGGAATACTAATGCTCGATATCGTATACGTACTTTCAAAATTCGGATATGATACCTACTTTCAAAATACTAATCATTAATAAAAATATATCTACTGTCTTCTCCTTCCATTTTTTCATCGCGTTGATTTATGATTATTAAGATTCATTCTTACGTTAGCATTAAACATCCTATTCTTTTGTTGGTTAAACATTCTTATAAAATACGGGTACCCATTGCTAATATAACCTTAGAAATGTGACAAATTTTTCATTTTTTAAAAAACAAAACAAAACATGATATAAAGCCTGAGTTATAGCATCCTTTGGTGTTTAGTAACATCATTACACTCAAAACCCAGAGAGGCAGAGAAAGAGGAGGTCCACCCATCACAAGACATTTATGATAAACGATACGAGTTCGATTTGATGAACAAAGTATTCATCAAACATAGAAATGATTATTAGTACTGAGAATTCCACTTTGGATGTCCTCTTTCCATTTACAAAGAATAACGAATATGAGACACTACTTAGACAAAAGAAATGTTCAATCTCTAGCAAAACCTTTTTACCATCAAGTTTTCGTCTTCATTAACTGATTTTCCATCTCAAGCGCCATTTCCACTACTTGGTCCATTCTCTTAACTTTTTTCAACTGTGTTGAATATCTGCATGTAACTAGTCCCAAGATTTCAGGGAGTAAACCACTGATGTACTTACTAATCTGATCCACTGTGGCGTCATCTACAAATGAAAATCTAGCCAAGTTTTTGAACTTAATTGTGTATTCTAGGACTGTCATGTCTCTTCCTTGCTTCAGATTATCATATTCTTGTTTCAGTTTATCAACTAGAGGAGCAGGAGAGAACTCATTCAAAATGCAATCCTTAAATTCATCCCATTCAAGATCTTTCATTGTCACTGGATCAGAAGACGCTTTCTTATGGTTCCACCAATAAAGAGCTTGTCCTCTCAGCATGTATGAAGCACACACTACCTTCTTGATATCATCTTGAATGTCACATATAGAAAATACATGCTCCATGTCTAAGAACCAATTGTTGACAGTTGCATAATCCATCACGCCATTGAACTTGGGTGGCCGTGCTGCAAAGAAATCCATACGATATTTCCTATCTTGACTTTCTAATTGTCCAAGCCCATCTTCATTCATCCTTTTCAAGGTCTCTTGCACAACATCGTGCTCCAGTGATCTTACGACTTCAGTTACTTTGTCAGTTAAATGATCAATGCTCCTACCCGTATTCAGTTGGTCTTCTTAATGTTACATAATTAATGAAATTGATGTTAAAATTGATGTTACATAATTAATGAATTGATGTTACACAATTGATGTTGATAATTAATGAATTGATGTTATTGTCACCAAGTATTAGGGTTAAGGTGCTATATAATCCACCTTTTGGAGAAGTGAAAATAAAATAAATAATCCCCTAAACTCTATATCTTTTCTACATTCGACCAACTAACTTGGGTTGATCGGATCGAATCGTCTCGTTTAAAGCTACGTGTTATCAAGCTGTGCATTGGTTAACTCGATTACCATTGCGTGTGTACAAGATCGTGAGACAATCTCCTTTTGATTGTTCTTGGTTGTTTTCGTTATAACCCTAATTAGGGTGTTGGAGGATAATCCGAAGCAATTGATTGCTGTTCGGGCTAGAATCAAAAGGTTGTAACCCTTATTCGGTTAATTATTCAAGCATGTTATTTGATCATTCATTTGCTTCCGCTATTCTATGCTTTGATGTTAAGGTTTAATATAATTTGCTTATGAAAGTATAAAACCATCAGTTTGGTATCAGAGCCAGGGTTAACATGTTGATAATTACCGAAACCTAAAATCAATAACTAATATTGTATTGATGTTAAAATACATGATTTAGGGTTTTATAAATTATTTTTTTTTAAAAAAATTTATATATGAAACCCTAAAGCACATGTTTTGATTAAAGAGGTTTAATATACATGATTAAATTGTTATGACATGTATGTGGGTTACGATCCTTACAGGATAATTTGTTATGTGTATTGTGTAGGATCCATGACAAAATGCATGTTTATCATGGATCATGTGATTTTTATGAAGTATTTGTTACGTGTATATTTTTTACATTAATTTTGTACGTTAAATCTAAATTGGTGGAGAATTATATATTGATTCTTGATTGGCTATATGATAAGTTAAATCCTCGAATTTAAAAAAATTAGGGTTTCAGCGTATAAATGTTTACATTGTGGCTACATGATTTACTTAATGCTTATTAATTGTTTTAGATGTTTTTTTTGGTTTAGTCAATTATTTTTAAGTTCTTGTTTTTGTTTATTTTTAAATTATGGCGAATTGTTGTAAACAAAAAGGGTAATTTTTCAAAGAAAATAATATGGACTAAATCAATATAAAAAAATAAAAAATAATAAAAAAATAAAAAAATAAAAAAATTAAGAATTGTTTTGAAGATTAAATAGTTGATTGGTAATTTTCGTACTAAATGGTTAGAAAGGCTCATCCAATTTGACAAACTGTGTGGGAAGTTTAACGCGTCGCTGGTCGAACCCGACTAAAGAAGGAAGTCAAGCTTCACGCTGACCGAATTCTCGGCTTGCTTGTGCGTCAAATTGGAGTTACCTATGACTGTTTAAAGGTACAAAATTACTTTAAGGTTGATTTGCCTCAATTCCACATCCGAAACACTAAGTTGAAAGACTTATGCAAAAGTACGGTGTGGACGATAATTGTGGGCACTTCTTTAATTAGTTCATCCAATGCCTCAACCACACTTTGTTTAATTTAATCTTCACCTTAAAAGTTAATAAAAAATTTTTTATTAAACATATGCTATGGAGTTGTATGCATGCTTCTTCATACATAATTTTGATTCACATATCAAAAAATTAATACCCTTAAACTTAAGTCTAATGCCATCTAATTAAAGGACACTTGAAATTGCGATTAAGTCAAGTGAGACCTTGGACTATATCGTAACGGAAAGAAAACTATCATGATTGAGTGAGACCTCACATGGATGAGTTTGCGTTCTTTAGATTAGAAAGACTTAATTGAGTTACTTAGTGAGATCTAGAAACTCAAGGCATTAAGATGGGATGAAACATGTTTACAATGCAACTAGTTTTAGCAATGTAAATCCCATAAATATCTAGAAATTGAAAAATGTTTGTCAATTACTTGTTCGACAAGTTACCACGTTGAATACATTCATCACTAGCAGATCAACTGATGTGATGAGTTTATGTCAATGTGGGTTCTAGTTTTCAAGGAAATACTATGGTTATATGAATATTACCTGGGTATATTTTATTTTCTTGAAAAAGGTATTATCGAAAATACTAATAATTTTGAACTTTTTCTGTAGAAATGGCTCATTCCGAAAATAACACTTTAAGTTCTGCGTTCAAGACTTTCTTCGAACGAGAAACACTGACTGGCCCAAATTTCAATGACTGGTATCGCTCGCTAAGAATTGTCTTGAGAGTAGCGGATACTTTTGACTATTTGTATAAGCCTTGTCCATTTGAATTTCCACAGACTCACTGCCACATTTTTGAACGCTTGTTTTCCCTTCAGTCGTCTCACGGTATTGACTGCAAAAACACAATCGCAGTCATTAACATCCAGTTTTTGCCAAGCCAATATGACTGATCCTGGTGCAAGTTATGAGAATTTCCTTTTAACTATGGTTGTATTTTACTAGCGTTTTTAGGTCGAGTGATCTCGCACCCAAATCATCCTCTTCATTTCATCATAAAAAAAAAGGAGAACCCGTAACATAATCGCTGCATGTGTTTCTGTAAAAAAATAAAAGAAATTAAAACGGTTAATTGATTTGAAATCGATAAAAGAAAAACATGTGCTCAACATTGAAGGAACAACCCAAAACTAAAGAGGTGAATAAGTGTAAAACCTTCACTCTATGTTTCTGCCTCAGCATATAAAAAACATCATTTTATGCCAACAAATCAATCTCATGCGATGGGGCCCTTCCATTTTGCGCACCAAAACAAACATCCCTTAAAGCAATACTAATACTCAGTTTTTCATCTCGTTGCTGAACAATTTTGGAAGGCGCGACGACGAGTCATCTGGACATACACGTAAACACCTTCCATCTTTGACACAAACAAATTAAAAACACACCTATACCACTTTTATGATCAATAGACCAACCCTTATCAGCAATGGATTTACCTAAAACGATGTCGCTCTGGTGGTTAGTTGTATAAAAAATGAAGCACATATCTGTAGATTCATTTTTCACAATTGCATAAACAAACAATCGTGAAATATTCACTGACGTGAAAAATATAGGATGGGACATATAATTCACATCCCAGTCATTTTCCGTTTTTCGCAACCAAAAAAAAACATTTGCAATAGTTGAGTTTAGAACCATCAGAGAATTATCATACCATCACGACAAATACATCAATGGAATGGCAACAATGAACACATCGTTATTAATTGTCGAAAACCACAAACACCTAACAGTCACCACTTATCTAACCACCTCAGTTAATAACCCGTGTTATGTGTGGTGTGTGTGTTTTTTGTAAACCATGGTTTCCGTCTTTGGGGTGACATAATTAGACAACTAAAAAAATGAGTTAGTACTATGAATAGGTGAGGTGATAATTGGACGGCCACGGTACTGCATGCAATTAAACCTCAAACCACCGCCAATATATACCTCTTTTTTAATCCCTCAAAGCCGCTATCTCAGCTCGGCGTTTGTGTGGACTTAGTGGGTGGCTAAAGCCGGGCTACACTATTTCATCAAGCCGGTCCCGTCCTAAGCCGATCTCCACTCAGTGTTCTTGCACAACAGTGTTGGCTCTAACCTTATCTTGGACACAATGTTATATAGGTTATATGTATCTATAAAGATAATATATAAGAAATGTATTTATGATTCATATATTTACTTTATTTAGCATTATAAAATAAATATGCCACTCATGTATTTTGAAGTTATTTTTATCTTTAAAAAAAATAGGAGTAACAATCAAACTCATTCATTGGAATATTTTCAATAAATTTGGGTTCAAGACTTAAAATAATATTGTCGAGATCCTCCCAAATTTTTGGTTCCCCCTAAATTCCCCGCACAAAATCCAATCCTCTGTGTATTATTTTTCATCTCTTTTTCTTCATATCATCACTAATTCAAACTGTAAACCCCTTATATCTATAAAACCATTTACCGCATCTTATAACGCCAATCCACTACATTTATTTGATCATTGATTTTGGTGTTCTAATCTAAAACAAGCTAGAACACACTGGATTTTAATCTCCCTTTTATGGTAGCTAAGGGTGAGGATGTTTTATACTTGTTTGTTATATATGTTTATGCAATTTATGGGGGGGGGAAATAAAAAAAAAAAACCCCCCTTTCCTGTTGATAATAAAATCTGTCTCATGATTCAAGTAATGCCGAGTCTTTATTTAGATGATTCTTTGTATCCAATTGGGAAGTTTGTGGTCTTTGTTATTATTTCCTATTCATGAATGGTGATAATTTTTCTTTAGGTCACCACATGTTTTGCAGGTGGTGAATTGAAGTGAAAAATTAAATGAAAAATTGAAGCTAGCAATTTGGTTTTGTCTACAAAAGGGGTGGAAAGGTAAAACTGCAAAACATATTTTTACTCCTTAGTAATCAATACAAACCTTGCCTACTAATTAGTCTTTGATGATTTGTTGACAGGGTCATTTTATATTTTTGGTATATTCAATAAGGAATCAGCCAATGCTTATATTTCTACCATGTCAACATTCATTGTCAAATATTGTACACTACACACATGTATTTTTCGGTCAATTTGTGTTTGTTTATATGTTAAATAAGTTTCTGTTGCTTTATGATAAATAAAACATATGACATAACTCCAGAAATGGTAAAATTTGTGTGGTATTTTGGTAATTTTGAAACCTAAGGGTATAGCCATTTAAAGGTATATGTTTTCTTGTGCAAACCAAAAAATTGTTAAAGATTATTTCTTATTCTGTTTTTTTGTTTCATTTGTATAGACTTGAATGTAAAATACATGTAGATTTATTGATCTTGGGTTTGAAGTGGTTCCACTCATCGTAGAGATAAGCTCGCGTGGAATTCTAATCATGAACAGCTTAGTCCCACAACGGTACAGTATAGTCCAAGTGGAAAAGGTCGAGTGAGAATGAGTATACATCACTACAAGGTCTCTTTATAGCTATTGTACTATAAGTCTATAACCTTTACGTACTGGTACGTATCTATTTGAATTGATATAACATATAACAGTTCAACTAAATACACCAAGCATCCCTAATTTTGAAACTTGTAACACACACCATTCCTATCGTTAGTTTTGCTAGTTAAGTGTTAACGGACGAGGGGTATATTTCGGTCTTTCGCGGTGGAAAAACTACTAATCTTAATCACTAGCAGTATCTTATTATAACCAGCAATACTCAAATTAACTTAGTCCTGGCTTCCTTATAATTACATTGTAGTTCTTAATTAATTAGTACTGCTCATTAGTTCTGCAATTTTTTGTTCATGCGTTGGAAAATACATTTTGCTCATCATACTATAATGGATGTTAATGTCACTAAAATCCCCAACAATGTATTATACAATTGTAAATATAGAAGCACAAATTGGAATAATGCATTGACTATAAAAGACTTATCCATACTAAACCATACCATAGGATAATGTCAATTACAAATAATGAAAACATTCGTCCTAGCTCATACTTCCTTTGCAATTCCTCTTGAAGAGCTCTAATGGGAATATCAGGGTTTTTCTCAACTGGTCAACAATCCTTTTGACAAGAACTTTGTATGCAAGCAATTAAATTTTCTTGACTACAACACTTATGTTCTCATTATAGGTTCTTACTTTCTCATTTTCTGGGTTTTTGGACCTTAGTATACTACACAGCCCATGGACATTCATTTAGTGCAAGTGGTTTGGGCCTACCTCTACCACCTGAACTGATCCATTTCTTATTAGGCCCAAGGGGGTATCATCTTGTTTACCTTTTCCTTTTATAGTTTTCTTTTTGGGCCCAACATCAGTGGTACTAGGCCCTTCACCATCTAGTATAAACACTGTGATTTATACCTACAGCACTTTGCCATAATCCCTAACTTTATCATTCTTTCGCAAATACATTGCCTTATTAGTTTCAATGGAAATGAAGTTCTTACTCTTTCTGTCACATCATATGCAGATGCAAAAGTTTGACCAACAAAGAAAAAGTGCTTATGCACAACGTTATCTTCACTTTCCTTAGCCTTTTTAATCTGTTTAAGCTTCTTTCTCCTTACCTTCTCTATCCCATCATCATCTGAATCTGTTCCACTTTAAAAATTGTCATTTTCAATAACATCTAAGTCATCTGGTTTACATCATATTAGGTTCTGTACACTCTCTGAATGCGCTATCACTCAAATATCTGCATCTATATCAAAGTGATAATCAGCCATGTCCATTTTCCACTTCTTTAAATAAGTGGAGTCTTCATTCAAATAAGTATTCCGCATCATCACTTTCATCTCCTCTGGTTCCACTATTCTTCATCACCATCAAGCACTGTTTCACCCTTAACCAATGATTCTTCAGTTTCATTTAGTGACTCAACACTTGTTTCTTCTTGTTTCACATCCAATGGATTCAAACTCATAGTTCCATGGGATCAACAACTCTTGCTTAATATCACTATCCACAGTCTCAATTGGCATTCTCTTTGCAACCACTTGGTCTTCATACATTCATAGTTGGGGTGTATTCTAACAACAACCCTTTTGGTTTTAGTGGGTTTAGCAACTGGTGTGGATAGATGGCTTCCTCCTCAATTACAAACAGTGAATGTAGGAGGGGGGGAAGCTTAAGTGTTAGCTTTGTCTCAAAGTGCTCACAGTAAACCATATCACTGATTGTTTTTGACATACCTACCTTATCCAAACGAACATCTAAATCATTTACCTAATGCTATTAATCCCATGTCTAAAGTTAGTACCATGGAATAGATCATGTTAGTAAATGGGATCTTCATTCACATATCTAACTTTTACATTACCCATGTATTCATGCACAAAAACTTATCTATTATCCACACCAATCTACATAAGCAACTAACCCCTATTTACTTACTTCCTTTTGTCATCCACGTATTTGATCTTCCTAGATGGTATATTTTTAGGCGACAAACAACCCAGGATCCTTTTCTTTAAATGCTATATGTATAAAAAATTAAAAAACAAAAAAAAAAACTATATCACTTCATACTATTTATTAGGGCAAAATTGATTTAAAAAAACATTACCGTATTCAATAGGCATTTTGTAATTGGCGTTATCATGTCTGATTTCTCCATTCCATTTTGTGTTTTTAAGTGTGTTGTATAGTAGCTGGTGTGTGTGAAACTGTCGTGTTTTCATAAGTGTGTGAAACTGGTGTGCAGTGATTGAAAGAAGTGTTAAACATTAGATAGTGAATAAAACCTAGGGATATGATGTGTGTTATACTAGTTTCAAAACAGAATAGGACCCAATTTAACTCGTCCGTTAACATTAAATTGCAAAAGATATCGATAGGGATGCGTGTGTGTTTTACTAGTTTTAAAATTAGGGATGCTTGGTGTATTTAATTTGAGTTAGGGACGATCTGTGATGTTGGGTCAAACCATAGGGACGATTTGTGAAATTTTTTCTTTTTGATGTCATTACTCTGTTACCATTCGATTCTCCTACATGTCAACAAAAAAATCAAATTATTGTGTTCAAAATTAGTTTTAGGAAGAATACGGCTGGACAATACGAGAGTCATTCATCTTTTACTCACCCAGACCTCTATAGGGTTGTTCATGGTATTGATGTGTTTGATCCAAAGTTCGACATTGTGTCTCTTGGGGCTAATATGACCATGTACTTTTCGTATACTGAGAAAGAAAAAAAGACTTGCATCTCTTCATACTACAGTTGAGAAGTTGTTGTTTGTCCCTGAGCAAAATGAGGACCATGTGTAAGTCATTCTTTGGCATCATTTCATTTTTTCTTTCATGTTCAGGCACGTCATATGCCTAAGCTTAAATGAATAATGACCCTCAATAAGCTTAGATGAAGTGAACCCCATAGTCAAAGTTCAACAGTTTCTACAGAATAATTAATAGAACGAAATGATATGATCTAACTTTAGCCGGAGCTAACCAAGTGTCATAATTGGCATTTTCTTGAACTTAAACAGGGGAAATGTGAGTGATCAGTCAAAACCTATGATCTTTTCAATGGCAAGACTTGATCACGTGAAGAATATCTCTGGCTTGGTTAAGTGGTATGCAAAAAATAGCAAGCTTAGGGAACTGGCTAACCTTGTTGTGGTTGCGGGTTACAACGATGTGAAGAGATCAAGTGATAGAGAAGAAATATTGGAAATTGAGAAAATGCATGATCTTTTCAAAAAATACAAATTGGATGGCCAGGTCAGATGGATTTCAGCTCAAATAAACCATGCTCAAAATGGTGAAGTTTATCATTATATTGCTGATGGAAGGGGCGTCTTTGTACAGGTCTAATATTTAAGTACTTTTATCATTCTTTTGGTGACATTGATGATCCAGTGTTTCTTCTTAAGAAAGGTTCGTAGCTTTCTTGTCTCTCTTGTGATTACAGCCTGCTTTTTACTAAGCTTTTGGGCTTACAGTAGGAGAGGCCATGACTTGTGGTCTTCCAACATTCATAACTTGCCATGGCGATCCAACAAAGATAATTGAAGATGGTGTGTCTGGTTTCCATATTGATCCATATCATCCTGACAGTGCAACAGTCACAATGGCTAACTTCTTTGAGAAATGCAAGAAGGAACCAGAATACCGGCTGAAGATATCTGAAGGCGGGCTTAAAAGAATTAATGAAAGGAAATATCTTACATGATGTGCTGATGACTCAAGATGATCAACTTGTATATTCGTTTCTTCCCTGTTCTTGTTAAATACATTAAAATACTTTTTCTCTTGGATGCTACTAAAACATGAATGTAAATTTCTCATGGTAATGAAATCTTTTCATGCTTATGAATTTATATTCCTGTTTATTTACTTGTGACAAATTTAGTCCGGTCATTTGTTTTGTGAACTTTTTTTTAGATAATGTTGAAAGGATACAAGATCTGACGTATTTTACGATGTCAGTTATTAGGACACTTTTCCACAAATGATACTATTTTACAACACCAAATTCGGTCCTGACAACGAACCTTTGTATTAGGACCCTTTTCTTTGTACTAATATGAGAGTCGACGCATTACAATTCCATCCAAAGAAAATATCTTTTAGGACTCATAAATGTGTCTCAAAATATAATAGACGGGTATACACATATTAGAACACTATAAAACATCCTATTATGTGGTCTATTAATACGTCATTTTAGTCGCATTATACATCTTTATAGGATTAAGGAATAAGTTTTATAATGTTGGTGTTTATTGAGACACTCATAAGTGTCCTAAGTATCTATTGCAACCGCTTCATAGAGGACACTTTTATTTTGGTCCTATTATGTCAAAGGTCCCATAATCTAATTTTATAGGACACTAACTGGCGTCCTATAAACCATGTTTTCTTGTAGTGCACTACAAGAAAACATGGTTTATAGGACCCTTTCATGAGACACTTTTTAAAAGACGTCCTAAAATAGCTTCTAGTATGACCTCTTGAGTTTTGAGTCATATTATGTTGCAACATATAGGACACTTAATGTTTAAGTCCTAATAACTAAGCTTTACAGGACACTTTTTCTTTTTTAGTTGTATCTGTTTCAATCTAATAAGACGTTTGGTATGTACGTCCTATTATATTAAGCTTATAAGACCTTTTTTAACCAGGGTATTATAAGAATATAAGTTAATAGGGCACATAATATAAGAGTTTTATTACCTTGAGTTTTATAGGACCTTTTTATGTTACGGTCTTATTATGGTGGACCCTAATAAGACCATACGTATCTAGGTCTTATTATGTTATATAATAGGACTTTTTTTGTTTGAGTCTTATTACGATGGAGCTTATAAGAACACTTGAGATTTGGGTCCTAGAAAATCATGCGGGATGCTTTATATTTTAGGTTCTTATATGAAAATCATGCGGGATGTTTTACATATTATCATATGCCTACGCATGACAAATTGATATTAATCACTGAAACAAACAAATCGGGCTTGAAACCTAAATTACATAAGAAACCCGTTTTGTGTCGTACAATAATTATGATATTATGTTTGCATGAATTCCCAAGATACACATACGCCGGCATTTGAATTTCCACACACTCACTGCCACATTTTTGAACGCTTGTTTTCCCTTCAGTCGTCTCACGGTATTGACTGCAAAACACAATCGCATTTCATAACATCCAGTTTTTGCCAAGCCAAAATGACGATCCTTGTGCAAGTCTATGTAGAAATTCCTTTTAACTATGGTTGCTATATAATAGTCGTTTCTAGGTCGAGTGAATCTCGCACCCAAACATCCTATCATTTCATACAAAAAAAGGAGACCCGAAACATAATCGCAGCAAGTGTTTCTGTAAAAAATAAAAGAAATAAAACGGTTAATTGATTCTGAAATCGATAAAGAAAAACATGTGCACAACATGAAGGAACACCCAAAACTAAGAGGTGAATAAGTGTAAAACCATCACTCTATGTTTTGCCACAGGCATATAAAACACATATTATGCCAACAAATCAATCTCATACGATGGGGCCCTTCCATTTTGCGCACCAAAACAACATCCCTTAAAGCAATACTAATAACCACAGATTTTACATCGACGATGCTGACAAATTTGGAAGGCGCGACGACGATTCATCAGGACGTCACGAAAACACCCTTCCATCTTGACACAAACAAATAAAACACACCTCATACCACTTTATGATCATAGCCAACCCAAAACAACAATGGATTTACCAAAACGATGTCGCACATGTGATATTTGTATAAAAAATGCAAGCACATATCTGTAGATTCCTTATCACATTGCAAAACAACAATCGTGAAATATCATGACGTGAAAATATAGGATGGGACATATAATTCACATCCCAGGTCCTTCCGTTTTACGCACCAAAACAACATTTGCTGAAGTTGAAGTTTAGAACCATCACGACGAATTTGACTATTTACACTCATTTCTAGCGAGTCTTCTCTCTACAACTCCATATATACTGCACATGGCGAGGGAACACACTCTCTCTAGTATCAACTCGGCACTCCACAACATACGCCTCTTTCCTTTAATCCGCGAGCAGACTCAGTCGAGACATCTCATTAGAATTTCCTAATACTCTCTAAGATCACATATAACATCTACGCCACACTCTTGTTTCTACTTCATCACGCTCCAAATCTCTCAACCAACAGCCCAACTAAGCACTTTCTACTTCTCTACCACGAGCAATCTATCTCCTCTCTCAACAGCGCAGCCGACCCGCCCTTCTCTCTCCGAGTTAGAGCTAGCCACAGTCTCACTGGAGTACACTTTTAGATGCACCACAACTACAAGATATGAGTTCACTACAGCGGTATAACGACCTTATTTTCACTAGTTTTTATTCTTCTTACAAGATCCCAGACTCAACACACTGAGACCCTCAATAAGTCTTAAAGTCATAGAGGTGAATCATCTCGCTCCACTGTACTCGCGAGTGTCGACGCACGTGAGGCTACGCTCCATATTTGTTGCTCTTGGACACACATGAGAGTCTGATACAATCGACTTTCCTTCTCTCTAGTGTAATACGCGAGATTTCTAATCGTGCGTTCTGATACAAGACATACTGTGACATCTAGTATTATCTTTATTCATTCTATTATCATAGACTACATTTTTTGGAATGTACTTGGACCAACATGGGTTATGAGGGAGACAACTCGATGATCATCTACACTATTTATTTTGGACACAGTGTTGATGAATCTGCTTCTAGATGCACACTAATTTGATACATACGGACTAGAGATTAGCACACACACATTATACACTGGGTATCGTGTTGTTGCTGTGCGTGCACACTTCTGAGGGGAGTACATTATTTTTTCTTGTTAATGTGGTGTCAACTTGTGCTATTCACTATAAGACTTAAGATATATTTAGTCCTACTACAATTGTAGAGTGGTGGTACTCTAGCTTCAGTATAGCAATGTATAGTGAGGCAGACGCATGATTGTTATAGTGAGTTTAGTCAATGTAGTGGGGTAGTAGGTAGAGAGGTCTATCTCTTTGTGTAGAGGGACAGTATCTAGTCATCAGTACTTAATACAGTAATTTACTTTACTTACAATTTATATCAGAGCGACGACAATATTTATAGCATTAAATGAGACACTCTCTATCTATCTGTCTGTGTCACTATCTGTAACACGTGACACAACACACGAGAGTTATGTCTCCTACGATTGAAACTCTCACTCCCTTCAGTAGAGCGAGATTGGAATCGATCTGTGGAGAGAGAGGCGTTTTCTCAGACTTGTTAAGCTATCATTCTGAGTTACCCTTTTTGCCAAAAATGGCATCCAATTTAGATTCTCTTGCTTAAAAACCTCCCAACAAAATGGCAAGGCGGAGCGAATGATACGAAAAATTAATAATACCATTCGTACTCTTTTCTTTCAAGCACACCCCCTACCTTTTGGGTCGAAGCCCTCCATATGGCCACCTATCTCCTAAACCTTTTACCATAAACCGCAATCCATAACGATATACTTTTCACACGCCTTTTCAACAAACCACCCAATTACTCGCACCTTCGCATCTTTGGGTGTCTATGCTACCCTCATCTCCACTCACCTCATAAACTTGCCCCGCGTGCCACACCATGTATCTTTTTAGGCTATCTCGCCTATCATCGTGGTTTTCGTTGCCTTAACTTCGGGACAAACAAAATTATTCTCTCTCGATACGTCACCTTTGACGAAACACAATTCCCTTACAAATCTATGACTCCTTCCTCGCCACCTTCTTACACCTTCCTTGATACTCAACCTTCCCCCCTCCTCACTTCTCTTGCATCTAAACTTCCTAATCCTTCCACAAACATCCCACACCAAATGAGCATCCCAACTGCTCCACCAATTACCGATCCAACCCAAAGTCCTCCTCACACCGGCCCAAATTCACCAGGCCCAACTTTCCCCACCAACCAGCCCACTAGTCACGAACCAAACAACATTCAAACCCAAACCCAAAACAATCCGCTGCCACCACCCATATTCGATCCACCAAATCCACAAACCAATACCAACCCAGTTAATGAACCACCCCGCACTCATCCCATGATCACACGGTCTCAATCGGGTATTGTCAAACCCATCGAACGTCTTTCTCTTCACACTTCATCTCTCTCTCCTATTCCCAAATCTCCGTTTATTGCTCTAAAAGACCCTAATTGGTGTAATGCTATGTATGATGAGTATAATGCGTTAGTTAAAAATGGTACTTGGATTCTTGTTCCAAGGCCGTCTGATGTTAACTTGGTTCGATCTATGTGGTTATTTAAGCATAAATTTCATGCTGACGGTACTTTGAGTCGTTATAAGGCTCGACTTGTTGCTAACGGTAGTAATCAGCAACACGGTGTTGACTTTGATGAGACATTTAGTCCAGTTGTTAAGCCGGCCACCATTCGCACCGTTCTTAGCCTTGTTGTGTCTCGACAGTGGCCTATTCACCAACTTGATGTTAAGAATGCATTTCTTAACGGTGATTTATCTGAGACAGTGTATATGCATCAGCCCCCTGGTTTTGTTGACTCTCGTTATCCTAATCATGTATGTCTTTTGCAGAGGTCTTTGTATGGTTTGAAACAGGCACCTCGTGCTTGGTTCCAGCGGTTTGCAGGTTATGCCACTCGGGCTGGTTTTTCTCCTAGTCGGTGTGATTCTTCATTGTTTATATATACACAGGGTTCTCAGGTTGCTTATTTACTTATATATGTGGACGATATTATCCTCACAGCTTCTTCTCCAGTTCTACTTCAGCAGATTGTAGACTCTTTGCATAAAGAGTTTGATATGACCGATCTCGGGGCACTTAATTATTTTCTTGGCATCTCTGTTGTTCGTCATCCTACAGGGTTATTTTTGTCTCAGAAGAAGTATGCTCGTCAGCTTCTTGAGCGAGCTCATATGGTTAATTGTAACCCGTCTCGGACACCAATTGACACTGACTCCAAATTGGGTCCGGACGGCGTTCCTGTTCAGGATCCTACTTTATACCGTAGTCTTGCAGGGGGGCTCCAGTATCTTACCTTTACTCGCCCAGATTTGTCCTATGCAGTTCAACAGGTTTGTCTCTATATGCATGATCCGAGGGAGCCGCACTTTGCTGCTCTCAAACGTATCCTGCGCTATGTTCAGGGCACCCTGGAGCTTGGTCTTCAGTTATATGCTTCCGCTACTACATCTTTAGTTGGGTACACTGATGCTGATTGGGCAGGTTGCCCTTCCACCCGCAGGTCTACTTCCGGTTATTGTGTGTTTCTAGGTGATAACCTTTTGTCGTGGTCTGCTAAACGACAACACACCATCTCTCGCTCTAGTGCTGAAGCGGAATACCGGGGTGTTGCTAATGTTGTTGCAGAAACTGCATGGATTCGTAATCTCCTTCGTGAGTTACACTCTCCTCTTTTGACAGCTACTCTGGTTTACTGTGATAACGTTAGTGCAGTTTATATGTCAGCCAACCCGGTTCAACACCAACGCACCAAACATATTGAGATTGATATACACTTTGTTCGTGATATGGTTAAAGCTGGTCATGTTCGGGTTCTTCATGTTCCATCTCGTTTTCAGTATGCTGATATCTTCACCAAAGGTCTTCCCTCAGCTTTGTTTGAAGATTTTCGCTCCAGTTTGAGCGTACGGCCTCCTCCCGCTCCAACTGCGGGGGCGTATTAGTCAACATTGAAAGTCAAGTCAACATTCAAACATTCAAGTCAAGTCAAGACATTTATTAGTCAAGTCAAGACATTTATTAGTCAAGACATTTATTATTCATTAATTTGTATTGGGCCTAAGCCCATGGTAATCATTCCAGAATGTTCTCTTGTATCCTATATATAGGATAGTTGTTATCAATAATAATCAAGGAAATCAATTAGTCTTTCAATGGAGTTTTACCAATTCTAACATTTTGAACTTTAATATATTTTATAAGATCGTACGCACGTTTAAAGCGTATTAATATTGGACTCGTTTTGGTCGTAATTTAAAGGGTTGTATTTTTCATTAAAAGTGCTCCATATGTTTGCTACATACTGATAAAGAAAACTTGTTGTATAAAAAAGTCGTAATTAGTGAGAATTTGAGGGCCTTTTTTGTAGTTTTTTTGTTACTAATTTTTTATCAATACAAAACAGTGTACCATTTTTTTAAATATTTTTATTGTGAGTAACATGTGAATAATTAAGTAAAAAAAAGTATAAGCCCAACAAATAGTCATGCTATATGACTGGATATATGTTGTTGGTCAAGAATGCATAAAAGAATAAAATTAAAACACGCTCAGTAAAATGTGTGTGTTGGAAATTTTTATATATTTTTTATTTTTAAAAATGTATATTAAACTTCAACATTTTTTATAAAATCATACTCATGGATGGAACATATAAATACTGGTCTCATTTTATTCGTGGTCCAGAGGCATTTCTGTCCGTATATTTTTTATTTAAAAAAATTATGTAAAAAGTTGCGAATAAAAGAAACTTGAGGGGCCTTTTTATTTTTTTTAAAAAGTTTATGTAAAAAAGTCGTAAACAGTTAAAAGTTGAGGGTCCGTTTTGTAAAAAAAAAATACTTTGGACCAGATTTTGGGCTAGATTTTTGGGCCGGTACTGTAGCACTGTAGCAAGCACTGTAGCAGCTACAGTGCCACCGACCATTTGTGAATTGTATATAAGAGTAATAAGTGATGATAAAGAGGAAATGTGGAGTGATAGTGAGGTTATTTTTACTTTATTTATTGTATTTATAAAGAAAGGAATTTGGATATATTAGTATTAAAGTTGGAATCATAAAAGGGTTAATACACAAATATGTTACTAAAGTTTGCCCAAATGTTCACCTAAGTTACTAAAGTTTTTTTCGATACAAATAGGTTACTCACGTATACGGATTTATCATTTGGGTTACTGAACCTTTAAAACAGTTACAAAGAGGTTACTCAAGTATACTGATTTATTTTTTGGGTTACTGAACCTTTACAAAGAGGCTTATTATTTGGCTTATTTACCCTTAAAAAATCACCTGTATACTTGAGTAAACTTGAGTAACCTTTTGTAACCAAAAAAACTTTAGTAACTTAGGTGAACATTTGGACAAACTTTAGTAACATTTTTGTGTATTAACCCATCATAAAAAGTATAATGTTTAAGTTTTTGGTACCTTAAAATGTACACAACAATGGCTAGGTGTGTTTATGGGTCTGTTTGATTTGGTGGTGTGTTAATTATCTGGTTAAATCGAGACGTACAGGAGTCAAGGGTGGTATACGGGAGAGGGTCGAGGACATGAGATCGAGGGTGAGACGTTGGCGCGCCTTGATCAAATGTGGAAGCAGAAAAAATGTATAGAGATATATGATAGACATGGGTTTAATAGTGAAAATCCGTCTTTGTCACTAAGACAAAATAACTATTCTGTTATAAAACAAACGTGATTTGAAAATCATTAATTAATAAAAATAGAGAGAGTTCAAATCAACTTCTCAAATAAATGGTCAAAACACATATTACCTTGAATTTGGTTAGGGGTGAGCATACCGGATCGGAGACCGGACTGGACCGAACGTATTTCGGTCCGGTCATTAGTCCGGGGTTTTTGTTACTTTCGGTCTCGGTCCGGTCCGACCAAAAACCCGATGATTATGCCGTGTAGGATCGGACCGAACCGAAGACCGACCCGGACCAGACCGTACCATTTTGGTCCGACATTTTGGACCAACTCGGTCCTCGGTCCGGTCCGGTCCTTGGACCGTGCTCACCCCTAAATTTGGTAAAGTGGATCATCTAATACCCTAAACTTTTAAGGGTGTAGAATAGTACCTTTAACTTGACAAAATAGAATTTCTACTACCCTATATTAATTAACTTAACAATTAATTGTTTTTTTTCTTTCTAAAGACCATTTTAGTAAAGTATTGTGTAATAAAAATTTATAGTAAAATTTTGGCTAGCTTAACTTTTTAAATTAAAAACACACAAAAATAAAAAAATTTATTATATATATATATACTTATATATATATATATTATTTATATACTATATATTTTATAGTTTTACGAATATATTATGTACTTATATATTTATATATATTTTTTCTAGAACAGGCAATTTTAATTTTATTTTTATATTTTATTGGATTATTTAATATAACAATAATGTTATTGTTGCATTGATGTTAAAATATTTCTAGCGCGTTACTTTTAATATATCTTTATATTATATTATTAAATGTTTGTTTTAAATAATTTTTAGACAATAACAATTTGTCTATTTATTTCTTCATGTGCATATTTAAATTGAAATTTACAAAACTCTTATATAGTTAGTTATAAATTTATCTAAAAATTATTTAAAACAAACATTTAATAATATAATATAAAGATATATTAAAAGTAGCGCGCTAAAAATATTTTACAAATCAATGCTACATATACATTCTTTATATTCTAAATAATCAATTAAAATACTATATTAATTATAAAAGATAAAAAGTAATTAAATTTTAAGAAAAAATATATTTACCTAGCCAAAATTTTACTATAAATTATTTATTAGAAAGAAAAAAAAAAAAAAATTTTGAGTTAATTAGTATAGGGTAGTAGAAATTCTATTTTGTCAAGTTCAGGGTATCATTCTGCACCCTTAAAAGTTCAGGATACTGGATGATCCATTTTGTCAAATTCAGGTACTAATATGCGTTTTGGCCAAAATAAATTGATACAAAATTATGGAAAGGATATCATAATCTGCAACGAAAATAGAGAAAGTTCAAATCAATACCTAAATTGATAGAGATTTATGAAAAAGAAATCAGAATATGCAGCAAAAAGATCACAATTTTAAATTTTAACCGTACCACTCTTACGCGAGGGTAGGTGTTAGAGTAAAACCAACCAAAAACAATTGGATGATTGATACTAGAATCTATATATTAGAGTCCACAAGTCATAGCCAGGAGGTAGACGAGAGAGTCGAGTACATGAGAGAGAGAGATGGATGAGTCAAAGGCTTCTCGATGTCGAGAGTGAGTGTGGCTAAAGGAGTAAAGGAACTTAGCAATAAAAGGCGAAGCCGGGTTTATGTGCAGTTCGGGACTTTAACTTGTATTTTTGGTTTTGATCTTGCATCATATTTTTAAGATAGTAACACGGTCTAGTCGACCTAAACCATAACTTCAACATTTCACAATCGCAAACAAAACTATATGTGTTGGCGCATTGGTTTCACAGTTTCACACACAGGCGGGCCGGTTATTGAAGGCTCAAACCAGTTAGTTAACCAGTCAATTTGCTTCAACAAGTTTATTCGGGTTATGTAAAACTATGTAATCACATTGTAACTTTGTTAGTAATACAAGAGAGTAAATTGTCTTAAAAGTATGTCGTTAGTTGTAGAAGAGAGTAAATTGTCTTAAATGTAAAAAAATTAATGCATTTTGCTTACCTAAATAAGCACACATGGTATAAGATAACTATCTCGAAAAAAGTTTATTTTTCTAGATGAACAACTTTTGGGGAATTATGGAATCTTTTTCTAGCTTTGGCTTTGAGTTTTGAAACCGTGCAGAAATAAATAAATGTCGTTTTAACATCCAAGTATCGGTATTTTAATATGATCTATCTTCGACCAGTTGATCGTTAATCAGTTTGAAGCTCGATGGCTACTGAGAGCTGAATGACCTCCTCCTTCAGCAGTTGTCACGAAGACTGTTTTTACCATCTCTATCTTCTGGTCAACAGAGCCAAGGCTAGTGAAAAGATCTTCATACCATTTATGAGTATCAACAAAGTTAACATCTTTGACTCATTTACATATATATGCCGAGTTAAGTTCTATTTTGTGATAATTTTCAGAATTTCAACTTGAAATTTTCAAGTCTCAAATCGTTTTATTCGGAAATTCAAATTATTATTGCAGTAACTTTTTTTTTTTGTATAAAATTCAAATTGTTCAAGGTATTCTAAAACAATGAACCAATTAAAAGTCTGCAGGCCAACCCAACTGACCCATCACATATTTCAACCCAGGACATGCAAAAAGAATAAGTTTCTGCTCCAACATTTGGACCTGTTCAATAACCCACCTCTGACCACTAATCCATGAAGACTAGGAAGAGCAAACTGGTACTGTAATGATAATCATGGCCTTTTTGCACCTATACTATGGGCACGAGGACACGGCACATGCTACCATATTTTCCCAAGTTTATATCTTAAAGCTCCTAAATTCAGTTATTACAATATTGCATAAAAGAAGTTCACACACATTAAAGAATCAAAACTGCTATTAAATTTGGCAAGCAAAAGCAAACTCACAAACAAATTATTCTTTGTTAGCAGGAGATGGAGATTTGCTCAGGGCACCTGCTTCAGGTTTCAAAGTTTCTTCAACTCTCCTCCCATTATCATCAACATCGAGCACATCATCCATCATGTCGTCCTCCCCGACATTGATATCTTCCACATCATCTTCGTCCTCATTATTATCGCCACCAGGGATCACTCGCGTCTTAGGCCCATGTTCAAGTCTATGGGTCTCGAGTTCTTTGTCCATTGTTTCTTGTAAGTTCAACGTATCGCTGTTTCCAATTCTTGTTTTTCTACCGTTTTGCCACCTTTCAAGCTCTTTGTCAACATTGGCATCAATTTGATCACCAATCTGTTTTTGGTATTGAGATAATTCCTCTCTCCTAGCAGCCTTCCATTCTTGGAATGCCTAAAAGTATTAGTGGCAACAATGTTAGTAGAGTTTGATTATCAATCTACCTTGATGTTTTCACTTTTTTAGAGAATAATATTGTTAAAGATATAGATAAATGTGCATTTGCTAATTTGCTTATTGTATAGGAATTACGTCAGTTTAACGTAGAGATGGCAACTTTGACCAATCAAATTATTACTGGGTCGATTAGGAATGTGTTTTACCTCAAATTTGCCAATTCAAAAACTACACCTACATGGTAAATGTGTAAATGGGCAGAATGAGTTAAATATGTTAAATGTCACCCGACGTGTTTTATTCCATACAATTCCTAAATCCTTTTTATTTATAATTTTAGATTATACGTATATAAATGTTTAATTGCATTAATTATTTTTCAGAACTGGAAGAAAAAGTGTTTGTGGGTCAACCAATTTTGACCCATTTTAGACTAACAGTATAAAACTTTTTGTTACATAAATTATTTAGTTTTCAAAAACGGGATGAAAAAGTGTTTGTCGGTCAACCAATTTAAACCCGTACCAATAAATGACTCATTTCAACCCAAATCCATTAGAGCCGTTACCTACCCCACCCGACCAGCCACCTCTAGTAGATTTGTTGAATAAAAGAAATGCAAGCAAGCCTGGAACTCACCAACTCTTTCCTTTCCTCAAGTAAGGTTGGATCTTCTTCTTCAAGCTGTTTAGCAAATGAGTAATATATCGGGGGCTCTGCCTTGGTCCTGAAATAATAACAATCCAGCAACAATATGAAATGAGCTGTTATCATAACAATATTAGGATATATTTAACCTAGAAATTCTGCACGAAAGGAATCCACAAGCCAGCCAGCAGCTTCACACATGAGAAGAAACTTATCTTTGTCTCAATAAAATTGTGAATATGGATACTTTTGGACCAAAAATAAAAATAACCTGCAATTTAACGACTCCAATAAGCTATGTTTAGTTTCGATGTAAATGGAGAAAACCCCGTTATACTATTAAAAAATAAAAAGCAAACCTTAAAAAATTGCCAAGTTTTTTGTGATGCTCACTCCACCGAAGAAACAGTAGTTCCAATTTCTTCTCCTCTGCCTTGGCAGCAACACGGGCTCTAAGAGTCTGTCAAAACAATTCCTTAATGAAGAACCATAATTGCAAAAATAACGTGCTCAGTTAAGTCAAACAGAAATAAATTCATCACTTCACATGTAAATCTTAAAAATAAATAAAGAAAAACAAACCAAGTCTCTTTTCCTCTTTTCTCCAATCTGCTCACGCTCCTGTAGCCTCAACCTTTCACTTTCTTCACGTGCTCTTTGCTCAGCCTATGCAAAGTGGTCATAATTTGAGAACTATTAACAATATGCTACAGAAGGTTACCATAACATACAACTATAAATGGCAAAGGGGCGTTCAGGTCAGGTGATTTGATCAGCCAACATTATTTTAGAGTAAGTTATGTATCAAGGATTTTGTTCAACTATAAATGGCAAAGAGGCAGGCAGGTCAAGTATAATAACGTAAACTCATATTACAAAAATGATCCAAGATATGTGCTTACAATTAACATATGATCATGCAACTAAGAGTTTGAATTCTAGTATTGTGATAAGTGATAAACTTCCTGTATGTATATTTCATGTTACATAAGTAAATAGTATCTTATTCATAAATAAATTCAGAAGACTTGCAACAATTTATGCATGTCCACAATCATTGATGCTTAAATTAGGTAAGATGGAAGAGAGACAAAGGAGTGACGCTTACTTTTTTCAGAGAATCTGATCTCCGCATATACGCCTCTGAGCCGGAGAGTTTGGCGTCTTCTTTTCTAAATTTCTGAAAATTAACATGTAAAATAACATTCAATAGGATCTAACATCAAGAAATTACAGACAGCATGTATTAGCGTGTACATTAAAACATGTACGTATCCATCAACTTTCATGAATTTTAGTTGCTAAACTTAATTTCAGATTTGTGAAGCTCAGGTAACAAGACGGATGAAAAAATTGGGTATCATCTATCATTTTATCATTCCTAATTTTGACAAAGGTAAAACCTTTAATCAATGGAGTGGACAAAGAAAACGATCTAAGTATCAGCCATGTCTCTATGTTTCCTGATTCATTCTTTTTTTTAAAGGGTTCGTGATTACTGGTAAACGGTACAAGCCCGTATTTGCTTTGGCTCTAGCTTCTCACACCACCTTCTTTGTATTCAGTTTCAACTATTTTACAGCTTTGGTGGCTAAGAAAATGGTACATCCATTCACACTTCACAAGATTCAATGAATCATGTCATACATTACTAGCTTCCAAAGTCTAAACTACAGTCTCAATGGATTTACTTATACAATGAGATGTGGATAATAGGCATAAGAAGAATATTCAAGAAAGAACGGCCAGGTGAATAACTTCCATTCTCAAGTACTACTATTCAGCTCATGCATGTAAATATGGGGGAGTGGGCCTTCTGAGATCAATCAAGAGAGTGCAAGCAAAGATGGAAGACTCAACACAAAACCGAGATACATAGAAGTAAATTTAGTTTTCCGTAGGAGGAAGAGTAGCTTATTAACTACTCAAAAAAAAAATTGTTTGCTCATGTACCTTCCTATTTGTTGGCATCAGTTTGATGTCTCTCTTAGCCTTCAACAATACATGTTACATTTGTCTAATATGCCTTCAAGATCAGAGCGCTTCCTCGTACTCTATAGCTACTATGTAAGTTAAAGCATTGCATGTTTCTTAGTACCTAGTTATTTTAATTAGCGATTAAGAAAAAAACAGGTGATGTTAAAACTTAACATGTTGCTCGCTAGACACCACAGTCAATTAGTGGTTTATATGGATGAGTGTAGTACTTTGATCTAATGTACATATATATCTTCAGACTTTGGTCTAAATCTTCACATTTACGAATAAAGGGGGGTTACGCGTCATCATTGCAAACTAAAAAAACCTCAGAAGCATTAGTATTTTACACGGTGATCCCCTTATGGTGGTATCGTGTATATATCCGATACCTTTGTTGCGGATACCATGTCCCATGTTCCTATATGTTTCCATGTGATATTTGAACAATACCAACTATCACCAATCTCAAGTACTAAACATGCCATCTACTGAAATTTGTATACACAAACCATAGTTCAGAATCTTCATATTATAGTATAAGTATAACATAGATTCTTACAAAAGATGTATAACACATACTCCAGATAACAACTGCAACAGAATTGTACTCATGCACCAGTGTTAATATAAGATTGTGAACCATGTGTCGTAAAATTTATGTTCACACCAATAATTAGTTGACAGTGTAAAATTCAGCAACTATTACCACAAAAATCACGTTGAACATACCAGAAGCAGATATCACATAATACACTAAAGAGAAAATACAAAACTTATTAATAGCATATGCAAAAGAGGGTGAGATCGGTCTTACCTCCAATGTTCCAAGTAGGTTTCCCAACATTCTTCTATTCCTATTAACCAGCTTGGGATCTTCATCTTTTGGCAAGACTCTAGGAACATTTTCTGATGCTTCAAAATCCTAAGCAAACCACAGCAGAGTAAGCATAAAACTAACATTTACAGCACCTCTAAATCGACAAATCTGCACAATAAATACTTTAAAGTTTACCATCTTAGACGCTCTATGAACAACATCCCTCCTAGCCCAGTGGGAAACCTTCCTGTCATTCTGATTTTCACCGTTTCCAGCAAATCCAGTTACTTCCACACTCGAATCTTTAACACCGTCATCAACCTTCGAAGCATCTGCATCATCCTCAAGTATCTCCCCTTCCTCCATCTTCACAATCCACAAACATTTCCAGCCACAAATTAAAAACCAAAACTTGTACAGCACTAAGCACCAAAAAAAGAAATCCTTTTTGTTTCACTCACCTTTACGACAGTCGACGAAAGCCGCCTTTTAGGAGCGGGTTGGTCCTCTTCATTCCTATCCGCCTACACAAAATCAACAATTATTCAATAACCCAACAAATAACACTCCAAGATGAGTAAGGGGCATTTAGATCAGCTTTTTTCACGACTAATGGGCTTATTTGATTTTTGAAAAGCCGATAAGCACATTTTTAACGGCTTAAGAGATTATAGCCTATTTAGGTCAATAAGCCCACATTGATAAGCTCAAAAGCCGTTATAGAAGTGTGCTTATCGGCTTTTCCAAATTCAGATAAGCCCATAAGCCAAAAAATAAGCTAATTCAAACACCCCCCTAAACTTACAAAATCATCAATTCCAATAATCAAACAAACATACAATTCAAGATCAATAAAAGCGCATGTGGATTAGCTTATTTTCTCAGTTTTATCTACATTTGGAATATAAAAAAAACCCGATAATCCGCGCCCCACCGCCGCATACTCAAACCCGGTAAAGCTCACTTTTGGCGGGTTACGAAACATAAGTACCAACAATAACAAAAAACCCAAAACATCAACAAATTATCTATCTTTAAACATATGAACTTACAGGTCTAACAAAACCACGCTGCCTGGGCGCACTACGAGGACCTCCACCGCGACGAATACCTCTCGGGTCACGTAAGCGCTCCGTAATCTGTGATTAAAACATTATGTCAAACAGTTGGTGGGCATGAACAAATTAACAATCTTTAAGACAAATCTAACCTCCCATTGTTGTCGGTGTAATTCTTCGATCTCTTTACGTAGTTCTTGTTCGGTTTTCTCGGTACCCATCTCTGTGTTCTTTGGGGAAGAAGAAACCCTTTTTGTGTTTGATGAAGCAAAGCAAAACCCTTGATGTGTTTTTTGATGTAAAACGTTTCTGGCCCCCAAACTATTTTAGTATAGGAGAAAAGTTACATAAGGAACATGGTAAAAAAAGGAACAAACCACTTCATCTTATCCATTCATTTTATTTTCATTTAATGGTTTAGATTAATTGTTATTTTAATTTAATTAAAAAACTCACTTTCATTCTATTTTTTAAAAATTAAATATCTCACAAATCGTTAATCGTTACGCAAAACGAAACATACCATCGCGACGAGAATTAAATCATTTTTCTATAAAGGGGCACTTCTATATACTTTCGACGAACTTTTTTTCCGATTTTTTTCAATCACGTCTGAAAAAATCACATGAGATTTGTATCACAATCTCATGTGATTTCAAAATCGCATGAGATTGTGATACAAATCTCATATGATTTTTTAAGACGTGATTGAAAAAAATATAATTCGAAAAAAGAGTTCGTCGAAAAATCACATTTAAAAAATCACGTCTGAAAAAATCACATGTGATTTGTGATACAAATCTCATGTGATTTTTTCAGACGTAATTGAAAAAAAAAAATCAAAAAAAGAGTTCGTCGAAAGTATATATAGAAGTGCCCTCTATAGAAAGATAAAAAATTACTCGTTGCGATACTTTCGACGAATTTTTTTTCCTTTTTTTTTCAATCACGTCTGAAAAAATCACATGAGATTTGTATCACAATCTCATGTGATTTCAAAAAATCTCATGAGATTTTTTCTGACGTGATTGAAACAAAAAATTCGAAAAAAGTTCGTCGAAAGTATATATAAGTGCCCCTCTATAGAAAGATAAAATAATACTCGTCGCGATGGTGTATTTTTTTCGTTTAACGATTTATCGTTTGCTAGATAAAAGGTGGAAAAGTGGATGATGAAAAAAAGAGTGGTTAGGATTAACCCATTTGTTTTTTTTTTGCCCTTGTTTTTTGAGGATCTCATCTCTTTAGTATAGTCGTTTCAATATTTTTAAGCTAGGGGGCGTTTGGTTGAGTGTTTAGGTACAAGAGAATGGTTGTTTGGTTTTTTGTTTTAGTATTCAAAAATGGGAATCAATTCATCAAACCTAGAAATTAGCAAAACCCATTAATGGATTTACAAACTCATTCTCATACGAATAATATTCATTCCTCTAAAAAGACCAAACGCCCCCTTAGAATATCATTTTATATATTATAATTATACTTAGGTTGTGTTTGGCGCGAAGCATTTAAGAGCGGTGAGCGTTGAGTGTTGTGATCTTTAATGCATATTTGTCAAGCAGCAAGTAGTTTTATTTATTTTTTCGGAATGCTTATTTTTTCTACGCTCCAAGAAGTGCATTCAGGAGCGTTGAGCATTCATAAGTTGTTTTACACATTATGATTTATTACACTTACATCTATGTTACCAAATGTTTTTATAAAAAAACTGTTACTGCTCACTGCTACTTTTGCCAAACACACCCTTACAAGGGTGAGCGTCACTATAAAACAAGACCGGATCCAAAACTAATAAGAAACCAAGTTATACGAAGATCGACTGATATGTTTTTGTCCAGTTTATCGGTCCGGATCGGTCCGTGATCCATTATGCTCAAGCCTACCTACATCTACGTGATTGTAACAGTTTATAAGATCGATGAGTGCAATAACATAAATCGAAGCGCCAACTCAGTGCCCAAACCTTCCAAAAAATACACCCACGAACACTATCTTGAGTAAAACTTACTATCTTTAGTAAACTGCAATAACCATCCTTGTGGTTTATCAAATTCGATACTAATCATTTTTGTCATAAACAATTGGCAAATATCATCTTTAAAGGGCTAAATGGCTGACAAATATCATCCTTATTTGATGACTTTTGCAAAAGTCTAGCAAAAAGTTTTGCTAGAATCATGTAAACGGCCAGATATTTAACCTCTCAATAATGATACTTGCCAATAAGTTTTTACATGAATGGTTAGTGGCAAATTTGACAAACCACAAGGGTGGTTTTTGAAGTTTACTCTACCATCTTTTAAAATAAGATTTCAAAAGACAGATTCGGTTGCCGGAGAACAACGCCGTGATTGTTTCTTTGGTTTGGCCATGAACGCAATTGCCGATTGGGTTACGCCTTAGGTTTATCCATTTTTACAAATAGTTATACGTATCCGAAATCAGAAATCCTTTTTGTTTCACTCACCTTTACGACAGTCGACGAAAGCCGCCTTTTAGGAGCGGGTTGGTCCTCTTCATTCCTATCCGCCTACACAAAATCAACAATTATTCAATAACCCAACAAATAACACTCCAAGATGAGTAAGGGCCATTTAGATCAGCTTTTTTCACGACTAATGGGCTTATTTGATTTTTGAAAAGCCGATAAGCACATTTTTAACGGCTTATGAGCTTATAGCCTATTTAGGTCAATAAGCCCACATTGATAAGCTCAAAAGCCGTTATAGAAGTGTGCTTATCGGCTTTTCCAAATTCAGATAAGCCCATAAGCCAAAAAATAAGCTAATTCAAACACCCCCCTAAACTTACAAAATCATCAATTCCAATAATCAAACAAACATACAATCCAAGATCAATAAAAGCGCATGTGGATTAGCTTATTTTCTCAGTTTTATCTACATTTGGAATATAAAAAAAACCCGATAATCCACGCCCCACCGCCGCATACTCAAACCCGGTAAAGCTCACTTTTGACGGGTTACGAAACATAAGTACCAACAATAACAAAAAACCCAAAACATCAACAAATTATCTATCTTTAAACATATGAACTTACAGGTCTAACAAAACCACGCTGCCTGGGCGCACTACGAGGACCTCCACCGCGACGAATACCTCTCGGGTCACGTAAGCGCTCCGTAATCTGTGATTAAAACATTATGTCAAACAGTTGGTGGGCATGAACAAATTAACAATCTTTAAGACAAATCTAACCTCCCATTGTTGTCGGTGTAATTCTTCGATCTCTTTACGTAGTTCTTGTTCGGTTTTCTCGGTACCCATATCTGTGTTCCTTTGGGGAAGAAGAAAACCCTTTTTGTGTTAATGATGAAGCAAAGCAAAATCCCTTGATTGTGATTTTTTGATGTCAAAACGTTCTGGCCCCAATATTTTAGTATAGGAGAAAAGTTAACATAAGGAACATGGTAAAAAAAGGAACAAACCACTTCATCTTATCCATCCATTTTATTTTCATTTAATGGTTTAGATTAATTGTTATTTTAATTTAATTAAAAAACTCACTTTCATTCTATTTTTTAAAAATTAAATATCTCACAAATCGTTAAATCGTTACGCAAAACGCAAAACATACCATCGCGACGAGACTAGAATTAAATCATTTTATATAATGGCGGCACTTATTTATAATTTCGCAACGAACTTTTTTTTTTTATTTTTTTTCTCAGCCTGTCTGGAAATATCTCTCTGTGGTTTCATAAAATAACATGTGGTTTATGATTACAATTCTCATTGTGATTTTTTTCAGACGTGATTTTGAAAAAAAAAAAATTCAAAAAAAAGAGTTCGGTGAAAAGTATATAGAGTTGCCCCCCGTATAGAAAGATAAAGATAAAAAAATATCGTTCGTGATCTACTTTCGACGAACTTTTTTTTTTCGATTTTTTTTCTAAATCACGTCTGAAAAAAAATCTCTATGCTCGGGTGATGAGATTTTGTATCGCAATCTCATGTGATTTAAAATCGCATAGATTTGTGATACAAATCTCATATGATTTTTTAAGACAAGTGATTGAAAAAAAATTATAATTCGAAAAAGAGTTCGTCGAAAAAAAATAAAAAAAATCCACATTTGAAAAATCACGTCTGAAAAAATCAAATGTGATTGTGATACAAATCTCAATCATTTGGTTTTTATTTAGATTTCGATTATATTAGTTTTTTATTATGTTCTTTTCCACGAACGTTCTGTGATTTTTTCAGTCGTATGAAAAAAAAAAATCAAAAAAAAGAGTTGTCGATGTATATATAGAAGTGCTCACATCTATAGAAAGATAAAAAAATTACTCGTTGCGATTCTTTTCGACGAATTTTTTTTTCCTTTGTTTTCAATCACGTCTGAAAAAAAAATAACATGAGATTTGTATTCACAATCTCGTGTGATTTCAAAAATCTCATGAGATTTTTTCTGACGTAGATTGAAACAAAAAAATTCGAAAAAAGTTCGTCGAAAGTATATATAGTGCCCCTCTATAGAAAGTTAAGATTATTACTCGTCGCGAATGGTGTATTTTTTTCGTTTATCGATTTATCGTTTGCTAGATATTTGAGTTTTAAGAAAAAGGTGGAAAAGTGGATGATGAAAAAATGAGTGGTTAGGATTAACCCATTTGTTTTTTTTTGCCCTTGTTTTTTGAGGATCTCATCTCTTTAGTATAGTCGTTTCAATATTTTTAAGCTAGGGGGCGTTTGGTTGAGTGTTTGGTTGTTTGGTTTTTTGTTTTGGTATTCAAAAATGGGAATCAATTCATCAAACCTAGAAATTAGCAAAACCCATTAATGGATTTACAAACTCATTCTCATACGAATAATATTCATTCCTCTAAAAATACCAAACGCCCCCTTAGAATATCATTTTATATATTATAATTATACTTAGGTTGTGTTTGGCGCGAAGCATTTAAGAGCGGTGAGCGTTGAGTGTTGTGATCTTTAATGCATATTTGTCAAGCAGCAAGTACTTTTATTTATTTTTTTCGAAATGCTTATTTTTTCAACGCTCCAAGAAGTGCATTTAGGAGCGTTGAGCATTCATAAGTTGTTTTACACATTATGATTCATTACACTTACAGCTATGTTACCAAATGTTTTTATAAAAAAACTGTTACTGCTCACTGCTACTTTTGCCAAACACACCCTTACAAGGGTGAGCGTCACTATAAAACCAGACCGGATCCAAAACTAATAAGAAACCAAGTTATACGAAGATCGACTGATATGTTTTTGTCCAGTTTATCGGTCCGGATCGGTCCGTGATCCATTATGCTCAAGCCTACCTACATCTACGTGATTGTAACAGTTTATAAGATCGATGAGTGCAATAACATAAATCGAAGCGCCAACTCAGTGCCCAAACCTTCCAAAAAATACACCCACGAACACTATCTTGAGTAAAACTTACTATCTTTAGTAAACTGCAATAACCATCCTTGTGGTTTATCAAATTCGATACTAATCATTTTTGTCATAAACAATTGGCAAATATCATCTTTAAAGGGCTAAATGGCTGACAAATATCATCCTTATTTGATGACTTTTGCAAAAGTCTAGCAAAAAGTTTTGCTAGAATCATGTAAACGGCCAGATATTTAACCTCTCAATAATGATACTTGCCAATAAGTTTTTACATGAATGGTTAGTGGCAAATTTGACAAACCACAAGGGTGGTTTTTGAAGTTTACTCTACCATCTTTTAAAATAAGATTTCAAAAGACAGTGGTGGTGGTGAATGGTGGTGACGGTGGTGGTAGCAGATGGTGGTGGCGGTGGTGGTGGGTATAGGTGGTGGTGGTGGATGGTGGTTGCAACGCCCCTTTCCCGACTCTTAATTTTGACCAGAAATTAAACTTTTTATTCAAACGCTTGACCTTGTGTCACTCTTTTATAAAATAACCAAAATCAATTACCATTCACTTTTTGAAAGTATTACTAAATGAAACTAGACTCAATTATCTTCGAAACGGCGGGTGAAACGCCTTCTAACTCCTTACGGTTTGGTTTTTAAGACTAAAGCAAGACTGACCAGAAACTGCAGACATGGATACGCCGTATCCATGAAAATGGATACGCCGTATCCACCATAAACCTTCAATACGCCATATTCAATACTTGGATACGCCGTATTGAACCACCAGACCTAGAACCTGCAGAAACATGTGCAGAAAATCCCTTTTTGACCCAAAACTCGACTTACTTAACCCGAAACGAACTGAAACTTTCCAGAAACCATTAAATACATAAAACATCATTTTTGTAAACAATCATGGTCTACATGACCCATAACCATGTACTTCATGGGGTTTAACAAACACCCGTTTCGACCCTTTTACATACAACTTTTGACCCATTTGCATATAAGTTCATACAAGATTACAACAAAAGGCCTTGACACTTAACAATAACACTCACAAACCATTTTACGCCACTTGGGGGTTCAACATCGATTCGAGCTCGGTATCTATACTAAGATCCTAAGATCCTAAGTGCATTCTAATACTTCTATTCCTTGCTTTCGCATCTTAGCCTTTTACCAATTGCTTTATCTTCTTTGGAAGAACCTACAAAACATTAAGCAACTAAAACGTAAGCGAAATGCTTAGTAAGTAATAGACATAACATGGCATCATATATCATTTAGCATATTTGCATCACATACTTCACTTACTAGACCAAAATACTAAATCATACATTCACTCGCATTCATTCGTTTCAACATAAGCTCCACATACCTTCATTAACATCTCAACTATGCAACATACATCCTAGCTAGATTAACCGACTAGCCTCCTTCTAAATTTAGTCCAAGGATACTAGACCTTAAGCCTTTTATATCCTTTATACAACTGAACACACATCACATAATACATAATATGATAATTCAATATAACACCTTGTTATAGTCAAATTACTTACCTTAGCTCAAAAGCTAAGAACATCAAGAACATCATTATCACCATCCAATGCTATCCTTCCTAAACCACAATTATACATATTAAAGATGTATTATAATATGAGTTTATACAACCCATAACTTCCCAATTTCCATCATTAATCATCATATGATCATATTTTAATCATATGATGTAAAACCCAATTTCTTATATTCAATCTTCAATTAACCTTAATCCTTATTAATAAACATGTTAATTATTGCATTAGAATATTAATTATCCAAAACCCCCAATTTGAGTACATAAACCCTAACTCATAAATTACCAATTCAACTTAATAGAAGGTTACTTACTTGTGTAGGATCATTGCTATGGACATAATTCATTGATTGGGACCTTAAATCACCTTCAATTCATCACTAGGAACTACATCATCTTTTTCCCTCTCTTTTCTTCTTTACTGTGTCGACACACACACACACACACCTAAAATATCTCTAGAACATTTTAGATGTTCCAGGGAAATGTCTAGATATTAATTGGTGGAACTTTAGCCATTTGGCAACCTAGGTCCCTCAAGTCTCTTTTCTCCTAATTTAGCCACATTATATTTTATACTAAATTATTACATATGTTCTGACTTAACAGATACGTCATATCCATATCCATGGATACGCAATATCCATGCTAAACTACCAATACTCTGTATTCATTAACCTCGATATGCCATATCCACTTCTTATATCAATACGCCGTATTAACACTTACCAATGCGTCGTATTGGTTCTGACATATAGATGCTTAAGTCCTTGGCACATTTAGGCTACTAAAGTCATAGTCAAACTTATCTAATGGCTTTTTCGTAATTAAGTACTTAAAACCTGATTTTGGAGTGTTACAGTGGTGGTGGCAGCAATGGTGGTAGTGGCGGTGGTGGTGGGTCATGGTGGTGGCGGTGACTAGTGGTGGTGGCAGTTAGTGGTGGTGGGTGGTGTTTCATGAAATGACTATAGAACTTCAATGACTAAACATTAATTTATTCTTTCACACATAAGCATTTTTTAAATATAAAAATGAAAAATAAAAAAAGTGCCAGATAATCAAAAGCAAGTTTTTCAAGATCGGGATCTTACTCTGGATCGTTTTCGTCTTAATAAGATCGAGATCGAAGATCGGATTAGGAACTTAAGATCCTACTATAATGTCATTTTCTTAATAGTTTTTTAATATTATACAAATATACAAATAATTATATATAATAAAAACAAAATTATATGAATGTTTCATAGAAATGTTGTCATAAATTATGATTATGAAATGTTTAATATTAACATGTCGATTTTTAAATTGTAAAAAATACAATCCATAAATTTTAGTTTTTTAGTTTGTGGTTCGAAAAAAGTAAGATCGGATCGGATTAGATCTTACGATCAAGATCGGGATCCTATAAGATCTTAAGCTTACAAATATCATATGTAAGATCCAGATCGTTTTTGCTTTGCACTATTGTAAAATCGTAAGATCATAAGATCATGATCAAGATCTTAACAACCATGATCAAAAGTGAGATGTTTAGCAGGTCATTGGTGGTGTCTTTTCTAACCTTTTACAAAAAAATATCAACTTATATATCTAATAAGAATGATATTTTGACTTGTTCCTGACTTTTGTAAATCGTAGGAACGTAAAAGTATTTTTTTTAATTTATAGACTCAACGCTTTACTAAAACTACTGATGGTAACAGTTAGTTTTGTTCAATCAATAATTTGTTGACCTTTTCAAGAAGCGCCATTTTGTATTTTTATCATCGATCCTGACCTAGTTTTACTGGTTTCTTTTCAATCACTAAAAACGCAAGCACATCCGAAAACCTTTGGCCCTGCCGAAAACCTTTTATGCTGGCAATCATACATGTATATATACAAAATGTCATCTAATATTTACTCGCTTCAATCATCCCTAACTCTTATTCTTATATCTTGGAGTTCTAGTAGCAACAATCTATTTAGCACGCATTGTCTTATTTATCATCTTTTTCAACATGCACTTAACTCACATACTTGAGTGTTAGTACAAAATATGTAATGGATTAAAGAGATGGATCTGGGTGATTGTTGGGTCGGGCCCAAGGATGAGATCTTGTACTAAATCAAGTAATGAGATGATTCCTTACACAATGGAAGGTAAACCGTTAGTCTTATCGTGGGGACGGACCCCATGATTGGACTCCGACGTGAGAGTAAGTGAACATGTTTGTCAAATAATGTCAGAGTATGTGTGTGTAAAATATGGTCAGAAAATCATACCTTGTGGGGTGTCAAAGTCCCCTTTTTTATAGGTGAGCCCAAATATTAGGTTTTCCTAATATTTTGTTTATTTCTGTTAGTGGGCCGAAGTGGGACCCTTATCGGATAAGGATCCGCTTATAATCGTGACTTGCGGACTTGGGCTTACCTAGCGGACTTCCGTTGTCTTGCGGCGGTGTCCTCTAGAAGTCCTCTGTCCGTCTTACTGCTTCCGGACCGTAGCCAGTTAGTCTGGGCTTGGTTTTGGTCCGTTGTGCTGATGATTGTCCTATTGGGCCTAGGCCCATTATATGGCTTATGTAATCTGGTCAATCGCGAACCAACCCTTCTTTTTATGTGTCAATAAGTAAATATAAATATAAATACACAAAAAGGATCAAAATCCGCGAGACCAATGAAACCGGAAGCAGTATAGAGTGTTCCCGGGTCGTTAAGTCCCAACGAGGCTGAAATGGAAAATCGCAAGACGATTTATGATTTGTGTTTGGATGTCACAAGGAATGATTTGGCACTAAAATTTATAACAATAAGCAAAAACACATAAAAATAGCAAAGAGAATAAGCTAGAACAAGAATCAAAACTAGGAATGACAAAAACACTTTAAAACTTTTAAACTAAGACACAAATAAGCTCAAATAAACTTAAGACAAGTTAAATAAGCTAAACTAACTCTAAATAAGCAAATACAAAAAGCAATTAAGCTAAATTAAACAAGTTAAACACAACAGTACTAACAACAGTACTAACAGTTTTAACTACCAGTACTAACTTGGAGTTAGTACTGCTAGGCTAACAAAACACAAAGAAACAATAAATAAGCAAACAAGCTAAAACAGAATTTCACCTAACCTTAATAAGCACTTAGTAATTGGAATAAGCAACTAGAATAAACTAAAATGATAAATAAGCTAGAAAACTAAAACTGATAAACTCTTGAAATTATTTTGAAAAGGGCAAATAAGTTCTACTGAAGACAGTAAACTAAAATAGGCTTAATCTACTTTAAAAAAAACTAAAGAAATCTTAAATAAGTTGAAATAATAAGCTGATAAGCTAAAATGGCCCACCAGTATTAATAGTTTTAACTAACAGTACTAACTTGGAGTTAGTACTGGCAGCTTTAAGTTAGTACTGTTCCAAAATTCAACTAGCAGTATTAACTTATAACTAACAGTTTTAACAAGTAAACTAACAGTACTAAGCAAAATTAGCACTAAACATACAGATAAAGCACAAATAAGTAGTTCTATAATCAATAAGAAAAACAAGAAAAAGAGAAACTTACAACACCCTTGCTCTAAACAGGGTCAAGCAATGAATCTACAAGCTCTGGCTTATCATCCATAACATAAGCTGTGGTATATTTGAGAGTGATATTTATGATTTTCTCTTAACTACTTAACTTTTTATTTTTACTTAATCAATGAAAACAGCTTATAAGTAAGCTGTGGTGAGAGCTTTTGAACACAAAACAATATGAGTAAGAAACTTAACACTGGTATTGTAGATTGACTTTAAAAACTTCAAACTTGCATTAAAACTTGAAAGTGTTACAAAGCTGGAAGTAAAAAGCTGTAAATGACTTTGAATTTTAAATTAAGATTAAAAATTAATTAGTTGCTATGAAAACTAAAAAACTAGATAGCCTCAAAGGCTTACAAGAAAGCTCTATTTATAGCCCAAGTCTTCATCTTGCAGCTTGTGCTTCTTTGGAGAGATAAAAACAAGTGTGCTAGTTGTGTGAGGAGAAACTTCAGTAAATCCCAGCCTTTGATTTCTTTTGAGCTTCTTTGGAGACAATCTCAGCCATCGAAAATGCTTTGGGAAAGGAGAGGGATTGCCAACATGGACTTTTATACAGCTGGGGGGAAAATGTAGGGTGGATGAAATGATTTTGGCTAGGGAGAGAAGTGGTTTTGCAGGGAAGAAAGTATGGGCGACATACCAGTTGTAACTGGGTTTTTGGGGTGGGAAAGAAGACTTTTTGGGGAGTTGGCAGTTTGGTCCCCTCAAGTTGTATAACTTAAATGTAATCTCTACCCGGTTTGCAACTTTGGTCCCTCCTTTCTTATAACTTTGTAATACAACTTTAGACTTGGCAGTTTTAGCCCCTCAAGTTGTATTTTCTTCATTTTGATGACTTTTGACTTTGCCCTTTCCACTCCGTGCTTGGATTTGTTTGTCTTTGGTTTTCTTTTTGCTCTTTTTCTTGAATATCCGTTTCCTGCACAATACAAATGCAAACATACAAATACAATGTATTTTTGGTACGTTTTTAGTCATTTAGGTTCGCTTAATATGAAAAATGGTATGTGTAATTAAACACATATCAGTAACATACTTTCATAACTGAAGGTTTCGTAACTGAAGGTTTCGTATTTTAGAGGTTTCGTATTTCCAAGGTTTCGTAGCAGAGGTTTCATATTACAGTTTGAAATAGTTTTATACCATTCAGGTTTTGTAAGACTTGGTTTCTAAAACAAAGGTTTTGTAACACAGCTTTCCTAATTGAAGGTTTCGTAATTCAGTTTTCATATTGGAAGGTTTCGTATCTCAATGTAAGAGGTTTTGTAACACAGATTTTGGGTTTTGTAACACTGTTTTAGAAGTTTGTAACACAAACGTTGGGTTTCGTAGCACTGTTTCATAGGTTTCGTAACACAGACTTTGGGTTTCGTAACATAGTTTCAAAGGTTTTGTATCTTCTAATTTTTGAAAATTGAGCTTTCGTATAAAAGCTTCTTGTTACTTAGACTTTGAAAACAAATCAAGGGTTCGTATCTTCAAGGTTACATCATTCAAAGTGTTGTAATACAAAACAAAGTTGTTATTGCTCGTTGATTTCACGATTACAGGAGTTTATCTTTAAAACGATCCAAGTTTGCATTGTAATCATTCGATACAACATGTCTTCTTCAAATCAACAAACTCTAGCTGATTCAGGAGCTAATGAAAGACCTCCAATGCTTGAGAAAGGGAATTATATTCCACGGGAGAGTAGGTTCAGAAGGCTTCTAGATAATAAGCTCGAAGAGGGGGAACGAATGTGGCATTCAATTGAAAAAAGACCTTATGTTAGGCCTATGATTCCTGATCCAGATAATACTACGCAGCAGATAGTTGAACCACTATCCAAAATGACTAAGATAAACAAGAAGTAATACATTACTGATGTGAGAGTAATGAATTATCTTTTTCAACCAATACCTAATGATGTCTACAATTAAGTGGATGCGTGTAAAATTGCTCAAGAAATGTGGGAACGAATTAAAAGTTTGATGTATGGTTCTGACATTACTAATCACGTGAGACACTCACGGCTCATGGATGGGTGCGATAAATTTATAGCAAAGGAAGGAGAATCACTAGAATCTATCTATGAAAGATTCATAACACTTGTGAATATTATCGATCATAATAATGTTCGTCCTATTCTAGTGTCAAACAACACCAACTTTCTTAATTGCTTGCAACCTGAGTGGATCAAATATGTTACCATGGTTCGTCACACTCAAACAGGAGATACAATTTCATATGATCAGTTATATGATTCCTTAGTGCAATTCGAACCACATGTTCAAGCATCCAAAGCAAAGAGAGCTACCAAGAATCATGATCTATTAGCCTTAATTACTCATTCAAATGCTTCCTTTTCACAATCTCATGCAAGTTCTTTTGATTCACATTTACTACAACCATACTATGTCACACATCCTTCATTAGTTTTTGATTATGAAGAATATTATCAATGGGAGTTACAAGGGGATGCTCAAGAAGACAAGCTTACAACCGCAATGATCTTATTAGCTCGAGCAATCACCTATAAGTTCTCTACACCGACCAATAATTGTCTTCGTACTTCATCAAACATAAGAAATCAAGTTGTGATTCAGGATGGTAAAGTTGACATACAAACCAACAATGCAGGATATGGTGAAAATGGTAACAAAAATAGAGGGAGACAAAACATGAATCAATCATTTAATGCAGGAAATGGGTTAGCTCATAATGATGAAAGTAATCAGATTGTTCGGCGTGTTCCACGAATTGAGTAAAATCCAAAAAAGGCAAATGTTCTGTGTTACAACTACAGTGTTAAGGGCCATTTTGCTCGGGATTGTTCAAAACCAAAAGTTCGTGGTGCAAAAGTATTTCAGGGAACAAATGTTCATCGCTATGAAATATGAAGCTGGAGGCAACCTCAATGATGAAGAAAATGAATTCATGCTCGACAATGCTTATGGAGATGATACATTGGAAGAGCTAACTACTGCAGTAATCATGATGGTACGAATTCAACCAGTTGATGATAAAACTGAGACTGCGCCAAAGTATGATTCAGAAGCTGTCAATGAGGTAAATGGTTAGCATATTGATTTCATAAATAGCATGATATTCAACGGTGTTCATAATCACACGAATCATGGAAAACTTAACACTGTTATTCACATATCTAATGATGATCAAATTGATTCTAGTATGATATTTGATGATCCTTATGTGGAAAATAATAGTGGAAAACCTAAACAAGCTTCAAATGATCATGATCTGTATGAAGATATTAAAACCATGGCATACAATGTGCAAAGAGAAGCTAAAAATCAAAAGAGATTAAACAATGAGCTTAAAAAGCAAAAAGAGTTGCTACAAAAGGAGCTTGAGACGCGTAAAGAACGGATCAAAACATTTGAGTCAAGCACAACCAAAAATGTATGATGTTAAAAGGCTTCAAGAAGTAAATTAAAAATTAATTCACCTGATTATGAGGAAACTTTAGAAGATGCAGAAGAAAGTCGATTAAAAATGAGAAACAAAATGATTCAACTGGATTATGGAAAATTAAATGTTCTTTATGAAACATTTGTTCCTCAATAAGAACATTCTACTAAACAAACATATTTTTCTATTTCTTATACTTCTAATGTATGTTCTGAGTTAAATGAAGTCAGGTCAGATTCACAAATTCCAAAAATGCCAAAAGAGAGTAAATTGTTAAAAATCTTTGAAAAAAATGGATTTAGCAATTATGGGATTAAGGAATCGAACTGATGTCACTCTTTTAGAAGATAGAAAAATGAGATACATGTCTGACAATCAAAATTCTTTAAGAGAGTTTTATAATACTCGATGTCATTATGATGTCAAAATCTTTGACAAAGACTTTAAGAGAACTTCAACACGAACTTATTAAAGAAGTACATGAAATGTTAAATATTTTTGAATCAATGGAACAGAAAGTTGAGGAAAAATCATCAAAAGAGAACATTTTTCAAAATTAAATCGATCAACTTTTGGAAGTATCTTTTACTCGAGAAATCAGAGATTATGTGTTGATTTCTATTGATAAACAGAAAAATAAGTTATTAAAAAATGAAATTGAGAAAATTTCAAATGACTCCAACGAGATCCAAGCTAATTTGCTCAAAAGAATCAAAATTCTTGAAAATGATTTTAAAATCACAAGCTCATAGCATTGATTTTAAACTCAAATTGCAACATCAAAAGAAGAAAATGGCTTGTGATGTCTCTTAGAAGTCAAGGTTCTTAAAGTTGAATGATGAGAATGTGTTGTTAAAAAATCAAGTTGATTCTATTGTTTAAGAAAGAGAAAATATTAAACTTGAATATCAAAAGCTTTTTAATTCCATAAAAGCAACACGGGCTCAACATCAACAAGACTTTAATGAGTTAATTGAAAGTATCAATCAAAATACATATACTTATGGTGATGTGCGTTTTGAGAATCAAGATCTTTTTATGATAATTTTTGAGCTTACGGATAAACTCAAAACCTTTGAAAAGGGAAGGGTGTAAACACTATGTTTGACAAATCTATGATCTCAAGAAAACTTCTATGTGTAACACCATTTCCTAACAACATAGTTGTTCAGTCTAAGAAAGTTTCAAATCCAAAGGAAAAAACAGATAGGTTAAACATAATAACTTTTCATTCCACACCCAAAAACGAGCAAAATCAGAAAAGGAGTGCAAATGTTATTGCTAGAGGAATGTATAAACTCAACAAACAAGAGTCACACACGCTGGTTTCTACAACTAACATGTATATTTCTAATTCCACGGGAGTAGGGAGTTCTAATAGTGTTAGAAGACCACTGTCTAAGGACACTAAATTGAAGGATATCGTCTTGAAGAACACTAATGTTAAGAGCCCATCTACAAAAGTTCGAAATGAGTCAAGTAATGTTAGTATAGGTTCTAATAAGCGTGAAACAATGAATTCAACTGTCTGTCATTCAAACGCAAGTGTATTAAATACCAAGACTGTAAATGCAGTTATGGTTGGTTCGAATCTTGTTTGTGTTTCTTGTGGTAAAGATATGTTTATGCTTTCTCATAAAAAATGTGTTGCTCGTTATGCTTTGTTTGTAGATTCTAGGGTAAAAAGAGCCTTATTCACTTTCCCCGTAGCAGCAAAATCTAGGAATTTAGGAGCTACCTTTATAGTTGCGAAATCTAGATTTAGTGTTGCTTAAACCCCAACAACAACAAGTAAGGTCTCTAGTGCATCATCACTAACCCCTAATTCTAAGTAAATTCAGACACTTAGCAAGTACATGAAAAACAAAAATTGAAACAAGTCGAAAGTGGCAGAAATGGTTTGAATATCAACCATGTTTTAATTGGTCACCCAAGAGAAAAACAGCACAATCACCACCTAGTGTGTCAAAGCGTAATACTAGTATTAGAAACAAAATCCAAAACATTAGTTACCACTCAGAAATGGATAGCCAAATTGTCCACTCTTCTATCTGCATTTGTTTCATGTGATGTAGGTAATCCAGCTCATCCTTTGGATTGTTGATAGTGGGTGCTCGAAGCATATGACTGGAAATCTGAAACTACTAAGAAATTTCATTGAGAAATTCATGAGAACATTCCACTTCGGGAATGAGCACTTCACCGCAATCACTGGATATATATATTATGTTCAAGGAAATCTCACAATATGCAATGTCTACTACGTTAAGGGCCTAGGACACAATTTATTTTTGATCAGATAATTTTGTGATAGAGATTTAGATGTAGCCTTTCTTTCAAACACTTGCTATGTTCAGAATTTGGAGGGTGATGATTTGCTAATCGGTTCTCGAGAATCTAATCTCTGCACCATCTCCATTTCTGAGTTGGCTGCTTCTTCTCCAGTGTGCTTAATGTCTAAAGCTACATCAACAAAATCATGGTTATGGCACAAAAGGCTTTCTCATTTGAATTTTGGTACCATTAATCATCTAACCTCAAAAGATCTGGTTGATGGGCTTCCGAAGTATAAATATAATAAAGATCACCGTTGTTCAGCCTGTGAGCAAGGCAAAAGCAAGAAAGGTACTTTTCCATCTAAGTTGGTTTCAAGCACAAATTCCCAACTTAAGTTACTTCATATGGATTTATCCGGGCCAATGCGGGTTAAAAGTATCAATGGCAAGAAATATATTCTGGTGATTGCCGATGATTATTCTTGATACACCTGGGTATTCTTTCTCCGTACTTCGATACACCAGCTATGATCATCAATTTCATTAATCAATTTCAACAAAATCTAAAGGCTCAAATTCAAAAGATCCGAACTGATAATGGAACTGAGTTCAAGAATGGGAAATTGCGGTCGTTTTATGCAAAGCTAGGCATTGTCCATAATAATTCCATTGCTCGAATGCCTCAACAAAATGGTGTTGTTAAACGTAGAAATGGTACACTCGTCGAGGCTGCACGAACAATGCTCATTTTTTCTAAAACACAAGAATTTCTTTGGACTGAAGCTATTGCTACTACTTGTTGACTCAGAATCGCTCTCTTATACATGCTCAGTACAACAAGACTCCTTATGAGCTGATTCGAGGAAGAAAGCCCATTATTCAATACTTTCATGTGTTTGGATCTCTTTGTTATCCAACAAATGATCGTGATGATCTTGGGAAAATGAACCGAAGGCTGATATTGGTATCTTTATTGGCTATTCTGAGTCATCAAGAGGATTTCATATCTATAATCGCCGAACCAAAAAGATAATGGAAACGATACATGTCAAATTTGACGAACTCACATCAATGGCTTCTGAATGCAACAATTCAGGACACAGTTTTAACTTCTTGAATTTTCAAGATTCATTGGAAGATTCACAAACTGTACCATAAAAAGAAGACTTGGATAATTTGTTTGGTCCTCTATATGAAGAATACTATGCGTTAAGGAGTCCAGAAGTGTCAAAAAATTCCGTTGTAAATACTCTTGATACCGAAGACACTACTTCATCATTGTCAATTATCATTGAAGAAGATGAAGCTCCTCAAATAGTAACCTTATTAGAAGAACTAGTTTAAACAGAACCAACAACTCCAGTCTCAAATGATAATACCGATGAACAAATTCAAGAAGATGTTACAGAACCTATCGCAAATGATTTTTATAATCCATTTGACACTCCTGTGTTTGAAGAAGCTGAGTCATTTTCAACATATCAGGATCTGCAAAATATGCACGAGTTCTACCAAAAACATCACTCTATTGATAAGTGGACTAAGAATCATCCAATTGAACAAGTGATTGATGACCCTCTAAGCTTGTAATGACAAGAAGTAGGTTGTATACTGATGCTGAAATGTGTATGTACGCACTCACATTGAGTACTATCATACCGAAAAACATCAAGAAGGCTATGCCTGATCACATCTAGATTGAATCCATGCAAGAACAGTTGAATCAGTTCAAACGTCTTGATGTTTGGGAACTTGTAGAATGTCCTGTTGGCATAAATATAATCGTAGTTAAATTGATTTGGAAAAACAAGACAAATGTTGAGAATACAGTTATTCGCAACAAGTCTCGTTTAGTTGCCAAAGGATATGCTCAAGAGGATGTAATCGATTTTAAGGAATCTTTTGCACCCGTTTCAAGACTCAAAGCTGTCAGAATCTTTTTGGCAGGCTCACAAGAACTTTCCTATCTACCAGATGGATGTCAAAACGGCATTTCTTAACAGACCACTGAAAGAGGAAGTTTTTGTATGACAACCGGATAGATTTGTAGATCCAGACTTTCCTAACCACGTATATCGTCTTAAGAAAGCTCTGTACGGTCTCAAACAAGCCCTTAGAGCCTGGTATGACAAGCTTTCCTCATTTCTAATCGAACACCATTTCACAAAAGCTATTGTTGATCTGACATTGTTCACACGACGACACAGGGATGACATTTTACTTGTTCAAATCCATGTCGACGACATAATTTTTGGGTCAACATGTCCCACCCCGCCAAGGCGGAAACACGGGGCGTAACAAGAAAGGCATCATCATAACACATTGATGTCAACAATAGAGAATAACTAGAATGCAACTAATTAAAATCCAAAGTGTTATGACGACCAGTGTTTTGAAAGGCTCAAGGCGCACTAAGGCGCAAAGGGCTTATGGAGCCTTGAGGCGAGGCACAGATCAAGGCGTGGGCTTCATGAATATGAGTCACATTAAATTGAAGTAAATTATAATAGTTGAGGAAAAAATATATAGATTAATGATGACTTAAATAACACCAAAATAATTAATGTATCGAAAAAAATTGAATAGTTAAACCAAAAATATCAAGCAATGTATCAGATTCATTGCATGACGAGATTACGTTATCTCACGCGTAAAATAGAGGGAGAAGTTTGTATGTGCACACACTTGAATTGAATGACCAAACACTCAAATTGATTGATTTATTTATTTTCCAGGTAGTTTCTAGGTAATCTATTATTAACATATGAGGGCAGTGAATGTTAAATTCAAAAAGAAAGTTTCAAAATCCATTACCTTTCCTAGGCGCGCCTAGGCTCAAGGCTCTGCACTTTTTGTGAGCCTTGTGCATGTGCGGAGCCTCGATCTGAAAAATTCCCTAGAGCTTGAGCCTTAGAGCCTTAGAGCCTAGGCTCGCTTTTTAAAACTATGATGACGACACCTAACACAAGAGGGGTCTTGTATTGAGGTTAATCACAACACCACAACACATAGACATAATGTCACACCTATCAATTTTCGGAAATTTTAAATTACTATTTTACCCTTTGACTTTTTGGTTCCGACTTGACTTTTTGACTTTTTGACCTTTTACGGTCACATAAAAACGATTACCGCGTAGCCGGTAAATTTTAGAAACGTATTTAAATAATAAATCATAAATATTATTATAATCCCTCATTTACAAAATTCTTTTTGAAATTTATTTGACTGGAAAAAGAGAAGATATATATTATTCCTAAGTTGACTTATCAAAAACGACCCGCTAAATCCTGTTTTCACGACTCGGACTCTAAAGCAATTTCATGTAAAACGACATTCCGGACAACTTTTCAAATTTACCCGAGACACGAAACAAAGCAGAAAATGACTAAAATAGCCTCGCAAAGTTTTGAAAACCGCATACAACGCGTACCGACACAAAAATAATTAAATTTATATTCAATTATCACTTTTTATTAAATAAAAATATTTAATAAATTATTTAATATTTTATTCAAAAGCGTTTATATAAAACGCGAAGGTTAAAGTTAAAATTTATTTTACGGTCAAAGCTTAAAAGAGATACTCAATAATTGATAAACATTCTAAATATATTTTATAAAAATGTTTATAAAATAATAGTTATGTAAATACTTATTTTTTTATGGGAAAAATCATTTGGAACGCAATGGCGAAACTTTCGTGTTTTAAATCAATCGTTAACTAGCTTAAACGAGTCTCGAACCATTAATTAACGAAAATTAAACTTTCGGTCCCTCTAGTAATATTTACAATGTTAACCCTAAACTATAATAGACTTGCCATATTATTTTTAAACTTTATAATATATAAACATGTAAGTATTAAGGTTTCTCATTTTTTTAACCTAGCCTCTCTCCCTCCCCTCTCCTCTTATATTTCCGGCGCCGTCACCCAAATTTCGGCGAGATTCTGGCAGCCGTCGCCTCCCTCTCTACAGCAACGCCACCTTCTCCAACCTTAAACCACCATCGTCACCACCATATCCAAGACACCACATCACCACCACCCTCACGCCACCTCGTCGCCACCAACCGACGCCAGTCGCTGCCACGCCACATCTTTATCACCACCTCTCCTGCTTCCACCTCGTCTTCTCCATCGTCATCTCCACACCCACTGCCGCCTACACCACCATCATCATCATCTCCTCACCCCGACGCAACCACTCCACCACCCCATTCAAACACCGCCGCCACCACAGATCTGGTACTCCATCACCACGTCACCACCATCCTTACCTCCACCATCTTTACCCTCGCTGCCTCACCCTCGCAGCCTCCACCAGCCGCATACCAACACCACTTCCATCGTCACCACGGCTCAGCCGACTAAACCACCACCACCGTCACCTCTTTTTATTCCGAATTTGGATGGTTTATTTTGTAGAAACTAATAACTAAATTTGTGTGGTTGTGTTTGTTTTTAAACTTGTTTCGTTTTCGGTCGGTTTAGTTTGATTTTGTTATTTTGTTTCGGTTGATATACAAGCTCGAAAATGGGTGTTTGTTTTTGTGTATAAACTGCCCAACATAGGTGTTTGTTTTTGCAGTTAACCAGCCAAACAGGGCGTTTGGTTTCACATTTAACAGCCCATATGGGTCTGTTTGGTTTTGCGGTTAATGACCCCGTAAGGGTGCGTTTATATATGAGTTTAACGGCATATAAGAGTGCGTTTGGTTTTGGTTGTTTTCGTCAAACAACCCACTAAATGGGTTGACCTTGGTTTTGTTTTGATTCGTTATGATTTATAAACATGTTAGGGTGCGTTAGTTTTAATCATTATTGTTTTGTTTCTTATTATATATCGTCTAGTTATAAATTTAAAACACGCGGATATAAATTGCAACATATATTGATAAACGGAAAACGATGAGTTTTTTAAAAATAGGAAACGTCTTATAAACGACTAGGTCATGCCGAAATTTATAAAAATTTATATACTTAGCATTTTCATTAAAATTTCTATTATTTTAGAAAACCGATAAAAGAACGAGATATAGAATTAAGATTTCTAAATTGTAATTAAACAATAACACAATGAATAATAGAAAACCATACTTTTACACACAAGATAACTATTTTAACTAAAAACCATCAAGAAAACAAAATACTAAATTATAAAATATTATTTTATAATTCTCGACTAATAGACAAAATAATAAGTTTTGTAAAAACTTTCAAAACGTTCTTTATTTAATTCGTAACTTTAAAACGTGTGTTTACTTCTAAATGAGAACTCTTTATTAAATTATTTGGTGCTTTCTGAAAATGTGTCAAATTATATTGTTACAATTATTTTCTCACGTTTCTTATATAATACTTGTAAAGTATTATATATTGCGACTTATTCTTTTGATTGTTTGTCTTTATTATATAATTCACCGTATGAATTATATAATTGTTTCTTTTTTATGTAATATATACGGAGTATATTACATACCTTGCGTTTACTTTTCGATTTATTTTATTTAACCAACCACCAAACTCTTACAACTTGAAATCCAAATCCTTTATCAACGTGTCGCGTTGATGTACTCATCCATCGGAAAACCCCAAATTCATCATCCTAAGCTAGTGGGATATAACCGTTAAGTTAAGCTGCAACTTCTTTTCGTCTTTCGTTTATGTTATGCATATTATTTGCATATCTGCCAATTGTTCTTTAACGTCGAGGTGAGTTCATAGCCCCACGTTTTACTTGTTTTACTTTTGGGGTGAGAAACATGCTCGTTTACGTTACTGAATTTCAACCTTGTTTATACGTTGATTACAAACTCGTTAAATGTTTGAATTCACACTCGTTTTTACTTATGGATTTAAGTGCTTTAAGCTTTTATGAAAACGTTGATTACTTTTACATTGGACACAAGTGTTTTCTGTTATCATTTCATGTTTATGTGTTGCCTAAGTTTTGCTTACAAACCACTATTGCCCAAACTATCATGAACCGTTAGTCACCTATGGCGAATTGGATTGGTTAAGTGAGCGCGAATGAATAAATAGATCTATTAGGACTAATTATCCCTATCTGCTTTGGTTCCACTTAACGAAGAACAAACGGATATATGTCATGTCGATGTGCGTTGTGGTGGTCTTTGGTTTGGGACACCAATTAAGGGCAGAAATACTATATGGCATGATATGATATGCCCTGTTGTTATTAGCATCAGTGTCATGAGCTTAGCGCAACAGTAAATACTTTCATGTGAAGTTGTATTCGTTATAACTGTCACATACGTTGTATAACTTGTGGTCCACACTGCTTTTGTTGAACGTTTCAAATTTACTAAACGCTTTTGATCCTCATAAATGTTTTACTTAAACCTATGAATTCACCAACTTTATGTTGACCGTTTTTAGCATGTTTTTCTCAAGTGATTAGCTTTGGACTTCTTGGCGTGCTATGTGGAGTCGACGTGCAATATGATATCATTTTTCAAGACTTTAATATCATTCATACTTGTTGACTTTTCAAAACTTAATTTTGCTTCCGCTACATTTTACTTATGCTTCTAAAAATATTTAATTTCTTTTGAATCTAGTAAAACTTATCTATTTTTAAATAATACAACGAGTTATGATTTTCAAAACGTCCATTAGTGGTCGTTCTCTCGTGCCTTGTGTTCGAAATATGATGACATCACGCCCTCAGACACGTATTTCGTCCAGGCCCCGTCTGGGAGTGTGACACATAAACAAATCCCAAAGATAACATCATCATAAAAACAAAGTATTCAAAGTACGAAAGCATGAAATAAAGCGACAAGAGTATAAATCCAAAATGCAAGATCCTAAGGTCTCGCTAGCCACGCACATTTCCTTCCTTAGTCCCACTAGGCTCACCTGAAAATGATACTTTAAAACGTCAACATAATGTTGGTGAGATTCATGGGATAGGCGTACCCCTCCGATCCAATAAGTCACACAACAAGGGATAGGCGTACCCCTCTGATCCAATAAGTCACACAACATGGGATAGGCGTACCCCTCCGATCCAATAAGTCACACAGCATGGGATAGGCGTACCCCTTCGATCCAATAAGTCACATAAGCCATATAATATCAAGTAATGTCCAAAACCAAGTAAAACAATCATTCACAGCAATTAAAACCAATGTTGCAAAAATCGCGAGTCGCTAGCCGGGCGGCCAACCACCCTGTAGCATGTAATCGGTCAAGGCGCGATTAATCGGTGATTAATTGGTTTTGCAAATTTTATATAAAAATTTCAAAGTTACTTGTATGAGATGGATACAACACTTTAAATACACTAAAATTAAATGAGTTCAAAGTTACATTGTTCAAAACATAGACATAGATAATAAAAGTTAACAGTTAACAATTCAAAGTCACATTGTAAAAAAAATGTTTGATTTTCGTTGACCGATTAGGTCGATTTGACCGATTTTTGTCCGATTTCACCAATTTTTGACCGATTTGACCCATTTTTTACCGATTTTTGACCAGACCGATTTTTCACCCAATTTGCCTTATTTTCTAAGGTGTATGGCCGAGTAGCGATTAATCGACGATTACAAGGCCGCCTAGGCCAATTTTTGCAACATTGATTAAAACTAATCAAAACCATTTAGTATCATTTTTACCTCAAGAAAACATAGAAAAATGGGCTATGAATACTCACCTCAAACTTCATGAATCCGTACACAATTTCCAAGTAAAGTCTACACAACCAAATCTACGGGTTACACATGATTAAGGCTTCACGGCCATAAACATGTAACCTTTCAATTGATGGATACTAATGTCTATATTATGCTTATAAACACCCCACCATACTTCTGATACTTTATTTATACTCTAAAATCCTTAAATCCCTTTATTTAAGTTTTCAGATTATAGCAGAATTTTATAGTCACTTTATGGCTACTAATAAAATACTAAACGACCCACTTAGACTTCCTTACTGAATTTGCTACATCTTCAATGGGTTGTGTAACTACTATGATTTTTAGATAAAAATAATAATAAGTCTAACTATTTTTAAAAATTCAACATCCTAGAGTGTCCAGAAAGTGACCTAATTCGACTACCAAAAAGTTTGACTTGACCGGACCTATTTAGACACTTGGGAAAAATCTACAAAAATTCCAGAAATTCATAGACATCATAAACCTACTACTATAGCAATTCTATCAATTAAAAAGATGTTTTGATATGGTTTTTGACCTCCCAAACAGAACCCAGAATCTGCCCCAAAAACTCAGATTTGACAATGAATCTTGTAAAATTATTTGACTGACTTTCACTCACTTTTAATTCATGAAACTACTTGGGTTCAAAATTAGTCTCTCTGTAGATAATTTTAGGCTCAAAAAAATCAATAAAAACTATTCGTATGACCAAGTTATAACTCTCGCAAGATGACCAAAAAAGTTGCCCAGATTTTAATTCCGAATTTACCATAATCAAACCTTATTAAACCCACCCATATGCTAATTAGTATCTCCTAATCAATAATAGATGATTATTACCTCATATATACAGAACGTTTATAAACCCTAATCCATCAATTTAATTGTTACATAATTGAAACAAAGATTAAAAAATTTGTGTGATTAGGAGTATAAAAATTTAAAACCAAATTAAGGTTAACAAAAGATCAAACATTGATTCTTGAGAGCTTGAAAAATAAAAATAGAGGCTAGGGTTTTGGTCTCTTGGTCGACACAGAGAAGAGACGAGAAAGAAAAAATTACTGATTTGTTTTTATAAAAATACAATTTTGTCTCTATAAAAAGTTGGACTCCTTTTCCCCCTTTCTTTTCTTTACAAGCCGATCCAAACCCCATTTCATATTATTTATTATTTTTTTTATTAAATTTTGGTTTTTTATGTATATATACACACATTTATATATTTTTTTAAGAAAATATTTATACAATGTATTTATTCAAAAACCTGTATTTTATTTAAAGTATAATTACACTTGTATTTACTTATTTGTGGCCTTTAAATAAAATACTTATTAAAACTAACTATAACATATTTACCTCACTTATTATTTCTTAAAATATTATTATCACTCACTATATACATAAATTATCGAATCCTAATTCACTAAATAACCTTGAACCAAAATTAACGATACTTGCCACATTAATAATTCTAAACATTATAAATATCATAACGAATAACGAACTTCGATCTCATGATCATCATTTCTAATGAAATGAAATGACCAAATACCTCATTTGAAACATCTCACACATAAAATGCATCATATTTACCATACCACGTAATCTCAAATGCCACAAACTAAACTTGCACATAACTCAAATCACATAACACCTAGTTAGACTAACATTGATGGTTAAACTAACATGGTTTGATCACGATTTTCAAAGTCTCCCCTCCTTAGGGAAATTTCATCTCGAAAATTAACTAGTACTTTCGACAACACGATCAGCAAACAAATTCGGATTCTTAGCCTTTATAAAATCCTCTTGTTCCCAAGTAAACTCAGGTCAACCCTTAGAATTCCAATGAACTTTTAGGATTGGGATCCTATGATGCTTCAACTTCTTAACTTCACGATCTATAATCTCTTCAGGTTTTTCAATAAAACATAGAGTTTTGTCTACCATAATTTCTTCCAATGGCACATGCAGGTTTGCATCCGCCAAACACTTCTTCAGATTCGACATATGAAATGTGTCGTGTACACTGCTCAATTCCTAGGGCAAACTCAACCGATAAGCTACCAGACCTATTCTTTCAAGAATCTCTAACGGTCCTACATATCTCAAAGCTAGTTTACCTTTTCTCCCAAAATGTATCTCGCCCTTTCAAGGTGACACTTTTAGTAATAGTTTATCACATACTTCAAATTCTAACAGTTTTCTCCTATTATCATCATAGCTTTTTTGATGATCTCTAACTTCCTTTAGTCTCTCCTTAATTATCACCACTTTATCGGTAGTTTCCTGCACCATTTCTGGACCAATCAATCGATTCTCTCTGACTTTAGCCTAAAGGACATGTACCTACACTTCCTTCCATACAATGCTTCAAATAGAGCATATCGAATACTCGAATGATAACTATTATTATAGGAAAACTCAGCTCGAGGTAGATGAGTATCCCAACTGCCACCAAAATTGATCACGCACGCTCTTAATATGTCTTCCGAGGTCTGAATAGCATGCTCACTTTGTCCATCCGTTTGAGGGTGTTAAGCTGTACTCATATCTAGCCATGTTCCAAATGCCTTCTACAATGTCTGCCAATACCGCGAAGTAAATTATCCATTACGATCCAATATGATCGACACAGGCACTCCATGCCTTGCTACTATCTCATCAATATAAATTCTTTCCAATTTCTCCATCTTATAATCTTCACGTATAGCCAGAAAAATAGGCTACTTAGTCAGTCTATCGACTATTACCTAAATCGTGTCATATCCACTACTAGATCTTGGCAACTTCGTAATAAAGTCCATAGTTATTGATAAGTGCTTAATTACACATATCTTTTACCTCTAAAAACGAGCTTAAATGACCAAAAACAGACAAAAACT